>JAJONR010009143.1:0-34707 GCA_029582245.1 Solanum etuberosum
TTATATATATATATATATATATATATATATATATATATATATATATATATATATATATATATATCATGAAACAGGCTGTTCTCGAACAATTCGACAAGAAAGTTGGATTAGTCAAACTTAAAAAGCATTATAAAACTTCAAATTGGTCAATCACAGCCATTATGTATTTTTGTTTATAAATATGCATTCTCTTTAAAATGTTTGGAAGTGGTGTTCCATGACATGTTGTGGCAAGCATGATGGACGTAAGGATAGAATATACTCTCGTCGCTTAAAAAAGAATGACTTCATTTTCTTTTTAGCCTGATTCAAAATGAATGACTCATTTCCTTTTTTTGACAAACACTTTAATTTTAATTTTTTACGTGACATATTTAAAACCATAAGATTAAAGAACATTTTAATATATTTGACATAACTTTAATTTAGGACCACAAAATTAAAAAAATTAATATATTTTATTTTCTTAAACTCCATGTCAAATTAAATTAGATCATTTTTTTGAAACAATAGAAGTGATAGATCTAATATTGACTAAACTTTGGTGGGCGGGCAAATTATTAGATCAAATAAACCTCTAATTGTCAAAAGTCTTCGAACTTTTTAACTAAGAATATGCTATATATACGGTTAGTGAGTAAAATTTCTACTCCCCTTTTTTGGTCATAAAGAATAAAAATTAAGTGTATATTTCCCTTAAACAATAAAATATATCAACATAGGGAGAAATATATTTACTAGTTATATCAACATGCATGCAATTGAAATTAATTTTTGGTCATAAAGAATAAAAATTAAGTGTATATTGCAATTACATTATACTAAACATAAAAATAATTAAATTTTGTATCCAAATAGCAATATCAAAGTTTATTTTCAAATTCTTTATTCTATACTTCTATATATGATGAAATTAATTAAACACCTCAAATGAAATTAATTTTTTCAAAATCATGAAGCAATGTCAATTGCTTCTACTTCATTTCTTTCTAATATTCTTGACATTAGCCACTGCTCAAACCACCACTAACACAACGTCTCCTCCCACAACCACCACCACCATTACAAAAGCCGCGAATATCACAAAACCAGGATGCCCAAAGAAGTGTGGGAACCTTACAGTTCCGTATCCTTTTGGGATTGGGTTAGGTTCAGGTTGTGCTATTGACCCGAGTTTCGAGATTGGTTGTAATAAATCGACAGGGACTCCAACACTCTATGCATCGAACATCAAAGTATACGACATTTCTGATGCAGAAATACGGGTATTTAATTTCATAGCGGAAACATGTTACACATCAGCTGGACTTAAGCTCGTGGAATATCCACTATGGGTCACTTTAGGAAGATCAACTCCTTATAGCTTCTCTACTCTTAACAGGTTCAACTTTGTAATTTAGAACTGATATATATATATATACCCTTATCGTTACAAAAATGACTCAGATATATAAATGAATAGATGTTTGTTCCTATTGATTTATTTCATGTGACAATATTACTATTTGGAAGTCGTAGAATTTGTTTTATTTCATATATGACAATATTAACATATGTAAATTTTATTTCAAAATTTTAAATGTCGTATATATGTTTGATTTCACATGAAAAACATTCTATTTGAAGTGATTTGACTTTAAATTCTGAATTTGCTTCTGATAGATTTATGTTGGTTGGTTGTGATGATACCGCTATAATGAGTACTGGGACTCAATTCATCAATGGCTGCCCCACAACCTGTACGCGCTCGTCTGAGGTGGTTGATGGTTCATGTATGGAGGCGTCCGGTTGCTGCCAAATACAAATACCAAAAGGGTTGAAATATTTCAACACATCAATGCTAACCTTGAGAAACCACAGTAGAATTTGGTCGTTTAATCCATGTGGCTACGCGTTTCTTGGTGAGGCTAGTCGTTTCAAATTCCGAGGCATGGAGGATCTAAATGATTTGAATTTCGTTGAGAGGATTGTTGATAATGTCCCAATTGTGTTGGATTGGGCTATTGGAAATCTTACTTGTGTTGAAGCAAAAAAACTCGATGATTATGGTTGTGGAGATAATAGTCAATGTGTTGATTCTGACACCGGCTTAGGTGGATATCGGTGCAGCTGTAACCCTGGATATGAAGGAAATCCTTACCTCGGTTGTCAAGGTACAATTACATTAGCCATTTAAATTCATAAATGATAAAAAGGACAATGTAACATCAACAATTAATATGACTATATTTTCTCTTGTTTTTTGTATGCTAGATATTGATGAATGTGCGAATGAGAATACACATTCGTGTGAACAAAAGTGTATAAACATACCGGGAAGTTACAATTGTTCTTGTCCAGAAGGATATACTGGTGATGGCAAAAAGAATGGTCGTGGTTGTAATGCAAAAAACTCGAACTCTGAGTTTCCATGGATCAAGTTTTCCGTTGGTAAGTTCCTCATCATATAAACTCTAAGAATTCTTCGAGTTTACATTGATATTTGTCAAGTTTTTTATATTTTCAGGACGATTTAACGTCTGTTCTACTAAGTACAGGTATTGGGGTTGGCTTTATGTCCCTAGTGCTTGGAACAACTTGGCTCTATTTTAGCTTCAAGAAACGAAAACTAATGAAACTCAGGGAGAAGTTCTTCCAACAAAATGGAGGATTCCTATTAAAACAACGAATCTCCTCTAACGAGGGTGGTGTGGAAGCAACCAAAATTTTTACAGCTGAAGAATTGAAGAAGGCTACAAACAACTATGCCAACGATAGGATTCTTGGTCGTGGTGGAAATGGAATTGTCTACAAAGGTATACTACCCGATAATCACATAGTTGCAATTAAGAAATCTAAGTTTGTGGATGAGAATCAAATTGAACAGTTCATCAATGAGGTACTTATTCTTACTCAAGTTAACCATAGAAATGTAGTGAAACTCTTTGGGTGTTGTTTGGAAGCTGAAGTTCCTTTACTAGTTTACGAATACGTTTCTAATGGAACTCTTTACGAGCATATCCACAACAAAAATGGAGCGCCTTGGTTATCTTTGGAAAATCGGTTGAGAATTGCTGCAGAGACAGCAAGTTCACTTGCTTACCTTCATTCATCCGCGTCAATGCCAATAATTCATAGAGATGTCAAGTCTGCCAATTTATTATTGGATGATGTTTACACCGCGAAAGTGGCAGATTTTGGAGCTTCAAGATTAGTCCCTCTTGATCAAACACATGTTGCTACGATGGTTCAAGGAACGTTAGGATACTTGGATCCTGAATATTTCCACTCAGGTCAATTGACAGAGAAAAGTGACGTTTATAGTTTTGGAATAGTTCTTGCTGAACTTTTGACAGGGTTGAAACCTATTTTGAAGGACGAAAATGAAAAGGACAAATGTTTGGTGGACTATTTCGTCTTATCCATGAACACGAATAACTTATTTCAAATTCTTGATCGTAGAGTTGTAAGAGAAGGAAGTCTTGAGCAACTTCAGAAGATTGCTGAGCTTGTTAAGAGTTGCCTTAGTTTGCACGGAGAAGATAGGCCTACGATGAAAGAAGTGGCGATGGAACTTGAAAGTTTGAGAAAGTTCACAAAAAATAACCCTTGGGCTAATGGACATGAAGACGAAGAAAATGAAGATGAAGTAAGAGATCTTTATACAATTGATCCAATCGACTCTAATACAGACAACGACTTTTCTGGACAATATAGTTTGTATAGTCCCTCATTAATATATCATACAAATATCCCGCGTTGATTCAGATCGATCAGAAGATGAATATGATGATTGATGGAGATTATATTTCGTTATTGAAAATTTTGTATTTTCCTTGATATTGTGGTGCTTTGAGAAAACTATATTCTTTCAAGGTTTTTCTAGTGCCTTGAGAATCAAACTCGAACTAAAAGTTTTCAATGTTTTGTTACTTATTTTATAAATTTGAGAAAATATCTTGTTCATTGTACACTTTTTAGATATATATTGAAAAAGAAATTCACTTATGATCAATTTAGGGTGTGTTTGGTAGATTTGACAACATTTTTTTTGTTATAGAGGGGGCAATTATTTGTAATTAGCTAATCTCATATGATAAATTGACTAATGAATGGAAGTTCTATTTTTGTGATAGGAATGCTTTTTTCATTTCTTGTTGAAAATCATCATAAACTAAATTTATTTCTTTCTTTCTTTGGGTCCACCAGTCAACTTTTAGCCAAATGTATGACTTTAGTTATTCAAACACTGTATTAGCCAGGACAAAGTGGCATACATATTCTTTTCAAACCAGGATTTTTGACATTTTGTTTCACTAATTAATAAATTTATATTAAATTTCAAGTCAGATATACCTAGATACATATATTTTTACATCTAGATATATACTAGATACATGGAGAGAGACAAGTAAGAAAGGAGAATGACGAGCGAGAGTGGCGAGTCAGAGAGTCAAATACATGTGAATCCACTTGGATATAGTGTATCTAGAACAAGTTACATCTAATTTTTACCTCGTGTATCCGAGATACATGTATCTAGACCGGTAGATACATGTATATGAAGTTCAAAATCTGGTAAGATTCGTAATATTGCAAACTAGCGTGAATCTAAATAATTAGCTCATAAACTAGTGGAATTTATGTAAATTAACTCTATTCTAATTACTTTTTTAGTTATATAATTAAAAAAGAAAAGAAAAAGTTATATGATCTTAAGGACCTAAAATGCTCCTCAACTCTTTGAATTGATACAAAATTACTCTCTGCCTATCTTTCGGCCCCCAAATACCTATGACGTCAATCATTTGGCTCAAAATACCCTTATTTCTAACAGCCACACTCATAAGGTGGACGGGAGGACAATATTGTACCAAATCCCATAGTTTAAGGGTATTTTAGGCCCTTATCCATTAAAATAATTTCAAATTACTTAATAGGGAAAATTACACGGAAAAACAAACATATACTAGTTAATTAGCTGATATAGCTATAGTTTGAATTAATTACGGCTCACAACTTAATTTTAGCTTTAATTACGTCACATGTCCTCTTTTATACATATACAAATATAAATTATACACATTTATACAATTATATGACATATATACAAATACAATTATCCTCTCTCCACTCTCTGACCTTTCTCGCTCGCCTCTCTTCTCTCTCTCCCAATCTCGCTTGTCTCTCTCCTCCCAATCTCTCTCTCTCTCTCTCTCTCTCTATATATATATATATATATATATATATATATATATATAATTATTTAACAGATATACATATACAGTTCGTCTCTCTCCTCTCTCTGCCCTCTCTCACTCGTCTCTCTCCTCCCTCTGCCAATCTCGCTCGCCTCTCTCCTCCCTTTCCCAATCTCGCTCGTCGGATATACAAATACATATGTTTATCAGTTACATATATACAATTATTTGACAAATATACATATACAATTCGACTTTCTCCACTCTCGCTCGCCTCTCTCCTCCCTCTCCCAATCTCGCTCGCCTCTCTCCTCCCTCTAACATGTAGCTACGAATTGTAATTAGCAAACTATAGCTATGTAACATAATTAAGTTATTTTTGAGTGGTTATATGCGAAAAATTCCCCTACTTAATATATGAGCTCATATGATTGACCTAATTTTGGGTTCCATAGTAAAATCACCTCCCCCCCTCTTCTACTTTTTTCTTCTTGGATCTTGTTCATCATTTTACATTTTAATTTTTTTTGGACCAATCAGATTAGGCAACATCATAAATAAATATTTAATTATTTAACTTTAGGGAAACTGTCAAAATTAGGGTAATTATGAGTCAGAGGGTTAATATCGAGGGTATTTCTGAACCAAAAAATTAACGTCAAAGGTATTTGAGGGCCGAAAGATGGATGAGACTAATTTTGCACTAATTTAAATAATTAAAGGATATTTTAGACCCTTTTCCGTATTTTTTTTTATAGAAAACAAAAAGGAATACAAGATAGTGATAAATAAAACACAAGATCATATGATCATATCTTCATGCAAATTATGTTAAGAGTTAGAGGAAAGTGGGATGCTTTCCTTTTGCTGTTATCGGACTTAGCAAAAATATTTTTTAGCGGTAAGAAATATGTACATCAATAAAGAGTGTTAAGACTTTTAGTAGAATTAGTTAATTGGAAATAGATCCAATGTCGCTATAGACTTTAGAAACATTTACAAGCGCTAATTACAATTAAAATACATATTTAGTGGAAATTAAGCTATTGCCTTAATTAATTGCCAATAAAAATATTTTCGTGTAGTGCTAGTAAATCGAATTTGGCTCCTCTCCAATTAAAAATACACGTGTAACTCATTTAGGATAGCATTGGACGATCAAGAGAGGTCTCCTATAACCATACTCCCTCTGTCCCGATTTATATGACTTACTTTCCTTAGTTAGTTTTTAAAAAAATGACACATTTTTATATTGAGTAATAATTTATCTTTAAAATACTCATTTTACCCTTAGTGAAATGATTTATAATCACACAAATATCTATCACTTAAAAGGGACAGAGGGAATAGATTTAAATAAGGAAATTAAATATATACAATATAATTATGTGTTTTATTTACCGATATTGTATGTTACTTTTTACAAATCACTTGTGAGAAAATAGTCGTGTACTATAAAAAAAGAATATAACTTGCCTAATGCGTACAGGAGAACTTGCCATATGTATACAAAAATGACTTGAAGCAATGGCACATTGGAAAAGAAGTAAGAGGAATTGGTTATATGTTATTTTTCAAACAATTTGACAAGAAAAATGTATTAATCATCAAGATTAAAAGAAAGAAAAATATTAGGAGAAGTTAATATAAAACTGCAAAAATTGGCATTGCGGCGGAGCCAACATATTGTCAGGGGTTCATCCGAACCTCCTCCGACGGAAAATATTACTATTTATACATAATTAATTTTTTTTTATGTATATATAGTAGATATCGAATCCCTTTAAATTAGTTCGTGTGTTTACTTCTTCAAATTTTAAACCCCTATTAAAAATCTTAGCTCCGCTACTAATTGCCAACTAATATGTATTGTCATAATGGTCTAAGAATGGCTGTGCAAAATTAGTGACCTAGAATGCTTCGAAATGGTGCATGCATTGACTTATTGTGAAAGAAAGGATTAAAAGTAGACGTTGACTATAAAATAATTTATACTAATAAGATAAACGTAATTCTAAGAATTCATCTTAAAGATTTATTTTTTCAAAATAATAGTGAACTATGAATCAACTTATAATTCATAGATCGACGATACATGCTACTCCGGGGTGGATCTAAGGGTTGTCAGGGTGTAAATTCATTCAATAAAAAAATTACATTATATTCTCATGGTATTTTCTTTTATTTTAGTGTCATATATAAATTTTTGAATTCCATAAACACTAGACTATATGTTGATTCACTGGTTCAGGGGTTAAAAATTTATATTGAGATTCTAAGTTCAAACTCCATGCATTATATTTTTATTTTTCGAACCTCCTTAGTGAAAATCCTCCATCCGCCTATCTCTTAATTTTTCAAAGCAAAAACAGTTAAGCCCTACATCGGTGGGATGAAGAAAAGATGGTCTCCTTAGTCCTTATATAGACTGAAGCAATCCTCTCTTCATGAATTAACTTTTAGAGTTAAGTTAAGTTTAAATATCATATTTTTAAATAGTATCAGAGTCTTGATAAAATAAGGAAAATGAATCTCCTTATATGAATTTGGGCAATTTCCGTTAATTACTAACACTTCATTTTCATTTAAAATGATTCCTTGTCGACTTTGATTTTGTCAAAGTCATCGTTGTTTGGTGGGCACATTATTAAGAAGACAAAACTACGATTGTCAACACCTTCCAATTATTTATCTATTATAGTGGATGTGATTAATTAATAATATTCCACTAGGCCACTAGAGATCTTCTAATTTATTCTCACGGCGTAAGGTCATTTTCATATTTGTATATTATTTAGATAAATACTATGGAAGGTACGGGTCAATGGTAGAGATGATAGGGATAGGAGCTACGGAAATGAGGTGAAAATAAGGTGTGTTTGACAGTGAGCAGGACATATCAATGTGAAATGTTATTTGTGGAATTTATTTTTCCTATTTCTGCTAGGAAGGTTTCATTTTTCACATTTTTAAAAAACTTATTTCCTAAAGAAAATATTTTAAAATATTTTAACCAAGAAAATTTAAAACATTTTTTTGGAATATATACTTCTCCATACCATACCGAACACTCTGTGGTTGTTTGGTAGAATGTGTTAGATTTCGAGAAAAGTCTCAAATATGTCATCGAACTTTGAGAAAATACTCGTCAGTATCATCCATTAAAAGTTTGGCTCGTCTATGTCATTTCAGTTAACAAATAATGACATGGATGAGCCTTTTTCTCAAACGGATATGTCATACATGAGCCAAACTTTAAATGGATGACATAAATGAGCCTTTTCTAAAAGTTCAATGACATATTTGAGTCTTTTTCCTAAATATATAGATAAGTATGGGTAAGGACAAAAATATCCTTAATATATATATACACTAAATGAAACAACGAATACGAAATAATCCTAACATAATTAATCTCATTATAACTAATTTTAACATTACTAATACACTCTATTCAGGTACTGTTATATCGAATCTACCAAATACTCCCCCTTAAGTCCTATATATGGAACCTTTTACTCAATACATTCTTTTAATTTACATAATAATATTTCAAAACCATGCAGCATAATCAAGTTGCTCTGTTTTCTTTCAAACTCCCCTGTTTTATTTCCTTTATCCTATTTTTTACATTAGCCACCGCCCAAATTATCCCTTCTAACACCACATCTCCGCCCACAAACACCACTTCTCCGCCAACCAATGCCACCGCCCCCACCAACACAATCACCAAAGGTGCTAACATCACAAAACCAGGATGTCCAAAACAGTGTGGAAACGTTACAGTTCCATATCCATTTGGAATTGGGTCAGGTTGTGCCTTAGATCCAATGTTTGAGATCGAATGCAACGTTACAACACCATTCATAGGGAATATTCAAATTTATGACATCTCAGACGCGGAAATGCGTATATCAAATTTCATAAATACAAAGTGTTACTCACAAACAGGAGTTTTAATTCAAGATATTCCTTCTTGGATAACTTTAGGAAGATCAAGTCCTTACAGTTTTTCTTCGCTCAATAGGTATATCGATTCAACTGAACTTATTATTTTCTGCTTCAATCATATATAAATATATATATATATACTAAATGGATCAAATAAATAAATATGTCATGCCTAATCAATCAAAATTTGCTTAGAATTTAGATCTTGATGGGTGAATTAAGATGAGTCATAAATTAACCCGTCCAACATCTAAGGGTGTCAAAAATGGGGATACTAGTTTTAAAAAAAAGGGATATGATAAAAAAAAATATCCTTTTACTTTCGTTTATTAGTTAGTTTTGTCCTTCGCTATAATTTATACCCCTACTGTTATTAAACTTAACAAAATTACCCTTGATCGGATGAAAAACCCCTAATCGACCAAAAAATTACTCAATTTCACATAAATTACCCGTTACCTCTTTTAACCCGACCCATACCCACTAAGTTAACAGTCAAATTGCAAATGTATTTTTATTAAATTATCAATTTATATTCTTTTTAAGTTTACATAATTCTTAAATTTCAAATCTAATTTTGTATATTTAAATTTGATTGTAGTTTGACATGTTGAGTTACATTATTTCAACTCATTTTGATGAGTCATTTCAAGTTCAGTTTGTTCGGTCAAGTCAACGAACGTATCATAAACTTACTGACTCTAAATTGTAAATTCGCCTCTGCAGATTCATCGTGGTTGGTTGTGATGATGGTGCAGTAATGAGTGGAAAAAACTTTGCTAATGGTTGCCCCTCTCTCTGCGTGAGCACCAATGATATAGTTAAAGGAAAATGTATGGGTTTTGGTTGCTGCCAAATAACAATACCAAAAGGATTGAAATTTTTCAATACAACTATGGTAACCACAAGAAATCATAGCTTAATTTGGTCGTTTAATCCATGTGGACATTCGTTTCTTGGTGAAGCTAGTCGATTCGAGTTCCAGGGTATAGAGGATCTCAGTGATGTTAATTTTGCAAAGAAGATTAGGGATAATGTCCCTATTGTGCTAGATTGGGCCATTGGAAATCTTTCTTGTGTTGAAGCACAAAAACGTAACGATTATGCTTGCCTCGATAATAGCCAGTGTGTTGATTCTGATACTAGCATTGGTGGCTATCGGTGTAGCTGTAACTCGGGATATATAGGCAATCCATACATCGGCTCTGGCTGCCAAGGTAATTTGGTTTCTCTACTTTCTCACATGTTTGAACTTTCGTCTCTCTTTTTTTCCCTTTAAAGTATTCAAGTCATTCCCTCTGTTTCAATTTGTTTGTTATACGTTTTCTTAGTCTGTTTTAAAAAAATGTCTCTTTCATTTTATAACAACTTTTGAATTCCAACTTTGCTAGTAAGTATCTATAAAAACAGATAAAAAGGACAAAGCGTCTGGGATTAATTTTCTCTGTTTTGTATGCCAGATATCGATGAATGTGCTGATCCAAATACCAATTCATGTGAACAAATTTGCACAAACACGCCAGGGAGTTACAATTGTTCTTGTCCAGAAGGATACACTGGTGATGGCAGAAAGAATGGTCGTGGCTGTATTGCACCAAACTCGAACTCAGAGTTCCCATGGATCAAGTTTTCTGTTGGTAAGTTTCTCAGAAATTTCAACTTGTCTCCACTCTAATATGTCCCTTCTCTTATATTTCTAATTCCAATAAATTCGTTCGATAAACACAGGTATGGGAGTTGGTTTTATGTCCCTAGTAATTGGGACAACTTGGCTCTATTTCTGCATCAAGAAAAGAAAACTCATTAAACTTCGCGAGAAATTCTTCCAACAAAATGGTGGTTTACTTATGAAACAACGAATCTCTTCTAACGAGGGTGGTGTGGAGGCAACCAAAATTTTCACAGCTGCGGAGCTGAAGAAGGCTACAAACAACTATGCTAATGATAGAATTCTTGGTCGTGGTGGAAATGGTATTGTCTATAAAGGTATTCTACCTGATAATCGCATAGTTGCTATTAAGAAATCCAAGTTTATGGACGAGGAACAGGTTGAACAGTTTATCAATGAGGTACTTATTCTTACTCAAGTCAACCATAGAAACGTGGTGAGACTCTTTGGATGTTGTTTGGAAGCCGAAGTTCCTTTACTTGTCTATGAATATATTTCTCATGGAACTCTTTACGAGCATATCCACAATCGAAATGGAGCACCTTGGTTATCTTGGGAAAATCGGCTAAGAGTTGCTAGTGAGACAGCAAGTGCACTTGCTTACCTTCATTCATCCGCGCAAATGCCTATAATTCATAGAGATGTCAAGTCTGCCAATTTATTGTTGGATGATGTTTACACCGCGAAAGTGGCAGATTTTGGTGCTTCAAGGCTAATCCCTATTGATCAAACACATCTTGCTACAATGGTTCAAGGGACATTAGGATACCTAGATCCTGAATATTTTCGAACAAGTCAATTGACTGAGAAAAGCGATGTCTATAGTTTTGGAGTAGTTCTTGCCGAACTATTAACAGGGATGAAACCTATTTCCAAGGACAGAATTGAGGAGGAGAAGAATTTGGCAGAGTATTTTGTTTTGTCTATGAAAAAGAATCAATTGTTTCAAATTCTTGATCGCAGAGTGGTAAGAGAAGGAAGCCTTGAGCAACTCCAAAAGGTGGCTGAGCTAGTGAAGAGTTGTCTTAGTTTGCACAGTGAAGATAGGCCTACGATGAAAGAAGTAGCAAGCGAACTTGAAAATTTGAGAAAGTTCACCAAAAATAACCCTTGGGGTAATGGAAACGGACATGAAGTGAACGAAAATGAATTATCAGATCTTTATACAATTCCAATTGACTCTAATACAGGCATTGACAGTTTCTCTGGACAATATAGTTCGAATTCCAATACAAATAGCAGTAACTTTTCTGGACAATATAGTTCAGGTAGTACTTCTAACAAAAATAGCCCATTGATCCAAAACAGAAGGGCAATTTGATGATTTATGAAGATTATGCACTTTGAATTTTTTGATGCAATTTTCTTGTTTGTGATCTGTACTTTCCTCTTTGAATTTTTGTTTACATCGGAAACTATCCTACTTAAGCTAGCTTTTAAATGTATTTTTATCGTTTTATGTGAGAAACTTTGATGTTTATACTATTGTTGTATATGTTAATTCTTTTTTGGAAAAAGATTCAAATATGCGATCGAACTTTGAGAAAAGACTCATTTATGTCATTCTTTAAAAGTTTGGATCGTAGAAGCATTTAGAAATGGTTTCACATTCATTTTGTTTATCGAGTTCTTTTTCTAAATTATTTTATCAACCTTCTGAACTAAATTGAACATAAACAAATTTAATAAATATATACAGATTGTACAACAGTAGTACTATAAACAACAACTATTCTCACATTAAAATGAGAAACTAAAAATTTAAAAGCCAATAGATTCTGAAAGAAATATTCTTTGTGTAAACCAAAATCCAAAGAGAAAAGTACAAATCAAAACCAAAAATTTACATCAGAAAATTCAACATTGAAGAACTATTTTTACCTTCTTTAGATCATCGCGGAATATTTGTATTAGTATATATCAATGAAGAAAACATGGTGCTATTTGTGTTGGAGTTGGAACTGTATTGTTCAGATAATTTGTTGATACTTGTATTCGAGTCAATTGGAATTGTATAAAGATCTGTTGATTCATCTTCTTTCTCTTCATGTCCGTGTTCATTAGCCCAAGGGTTAGTTTTTGTGAACTTTCGCAAACTCTCAAGTTCCATTGCTACTTCCTTCATCGTAGGCCTATGTTCACCGTGCAATCTAAGACAATTTTTCACTAGCTCAGCCACCTTTTGGAGTTGCTCAAGGCTTCCTTCTCTTACCACTCTACGATCAAGAATTTGAAATAATTGATTCTTTCTCATGGACAAAATGAAGCACTCTGCCAAATTCTTGTCCTCATTATTTCTATCCCTCGAAATAGGTTTTATCCCTGTTAAAAGTTCTGCAAGGACTACTCCAAAACTATAAACATCACTTTTCTCGGTCAATTTACTTAAACGAAAATATTCAGGATCTAGGTATCCTAATGTTCCTTGAACCAATGTAGCAATATGTGTTTGATCAAGAGGGATTAATCTTGATGCTCCAAAATCTGCCACTTTCGTGGTGTAAACATCATCCAATAATAAATTGGCAGATTTGACATCTCTATGAATTATAGGCATTAACGCAGATGAATGAAGGTAAGCAAGTGCACTTGCTGTCTCACTAGCAACTCTTAGCCTATTTTTCCATGATAACCAAGGCGCTCCATTTTGGTTGTGGATATGCTCGTAAAGAGTTCCATGAGAAATGTATTCGTAGACCAGTAAAGGAACTTCAGCCTCCAAACAACATCCAAAGAGTCTCACCACGTTTCTATGGCTGACTTGAGTAAGAATAAGTACCTCATTGATGAACTGTTCAATTTGATTTTCATCCACAATTTTAGATTTTTTAATTGCAACTATGCGATTATCGGGTAGTATACCTTTATAGACAATTCCATTTCCACCACGACCAAGAATTCTATCACTAGCATAGTTGTTTGTAGCCTTCTTCAATTCTTCTGCTGTAAAAACTTTGGTTGCTTCCACACCACCCTCGTTAGAAGATATTCGTTGTTTCAAGAGCAAACCACCATTTTGTTGGAAGAATTTCTCGCGAAGTTTAATGAGTTTTCTTTTCTTGATGCTGAAATAGAGCCAAGTTGTCCCAACTACTAGGGACATAAAACCAACTCCCATACCTGTGTTTATCCAGTCAAATTAAGACACACAAATTGAAACGGACTGAGTAAAAAATTAACACGACGTTTATCTATATGCAAGTAGAAACAAGTTGAATTTCTAAGAAACTTACCAACAGAAAACTTAATCCATGGGAACTCTGAGTTCGAGTTTGGTGCAATACAACCACGACCATTCTTTCTTCCATCACCACTGTATCCTTCTGGACATGAACAATTGTAACTCCCCGGTATATTTATACAAATTTGTTCACACGAATTGGTATTTGGATTCGCACATTCATCAATATCTGGTACAATTAACCAAACGATGAGTCACCCAAAATTAAAGAAAGATTAATCGATCAATAAGGTAAAATGAAAATCATGACATTAGGTAGTAATTTCTTTTCATCTGTCAAAGTAATAGCGTACATAAATATATGTTAGGTTGTCTGGTGGATCAAATAAATTAATTTGTGACACTTCGTTTTTTTAATTTTTATTTTTTACATATTTACTTGTGAAGTTGTGATTATACCCTATATGATGATGTGATTAATTGTAAGGTCCAACATTATTTTGTTCACTAATGACAACTAGAAGTATTTAATTAGCGTCACTCGTTTTCCAAGTATTTAAACCATATATTCATTATCATATATATATATATCTTAAACATTTTAAAAGCTAACTAATATTTGTACAACTTTGAATATTTTATCATTTCTATATATAAAAAAAAAATTATAAGTTAATAGCGACCTCATTGCTAGACTGATTCACCTTAAAAAAAAGTCTTACTTCATATTGTTATTTTTTCAATAGACTAATATTACTCTCTCTGACCCAATTTATAACTAATAAAATATTATGTGAATTTTGATAAATATTTTTAAATTAACTTTTTCATCATTTTTACCTCAAAAGAATTAAATTTTATAGTTTTTAAATAACTAAATTTTGATTTTAAAATATGAAATAAATTTAGTACAATTTAGCTTTTAAAAAAATAGTCAAACTAACTTTCGATGTGAATTATTCTCTTGATTCCGAACTAATAGAATTTGATTTAAGAAAAGTGAGCAAAAGATTCAATTTAAAATTAAGTCCAAGATTAGTATTATTTGAGCAGATATATTATACCGTATAAATAGGTTTTATTTTTTATATACATATGACATACCCGTGTATACTGAATTTCCTTAATTGTTTTGTGTATTTTACATTTCTTATATTTTTTATATTCCTTATTGAAATTTCGACTACACCATTAATAGTTAGTTGGGGGGGGGACTAAATTCTTACAAATAAAAAAGAAGTTCAAACATGTGAGAAAAGTAGATAAATCAAGTTACCTTGACAAGCTGGGCCGATATATGGATTGCCTTCATATCCCGGGTTACAGGCACACCTATAACCACCAAGGCCAGTGTTGGAATCAACACATTGGCTATTATTCAGACAAGCATAATCATTACTTTTTTGTGCTTCAACACAGGAAAGAGTTCCAATAGCCCAATCTAACACAATAGGGACATCATCCAAAATTCTATTTTTAAAATTAACATCACCTAGATCTTGTAAACCCTTGAATTCGAATCGACTACCTTCACCAAGAAATGAATAACCACATGGATTGAAAGACCAAACTACAGTATGATTTTTCGAACTTTGCATCGTTGTGTTGAAATATTTCAAGCCTTTTGGTATGGGTATTTGGCAGCAACCAGTACCCATACATCTTCCTCCAGTTACATGACTTGTGCTAGTACAGATCGTGGGGCAGCCGTTCGCGAAGTCACTTTCATATATTATAGCAGCTTCATCACAACCAACAACAGAGAACCTGCATAGGTGAATTCAAAATTCCAACTCAGCAAGTTTATAGGGTTTTAAGAGAAAGTCAAAATCAACTTATATTTTAGTAATCCTTCCAATTCGTCTAAGTTTAAGACAGTTTGTTGACTTAACCAATGGATCAAACTCAAAATGATCCATCAATTTATTGGGTTAAAACAATGTAACCCGACAGGTCAAATCATGTTATCTAAACCTAAACATATATTGACCCAATCAAACTCTAAATGAGTTGAGTCATTCATTACTCATATATCAATTTGACATATTTTGATCCAACTCGCTCATTCACCTCATGTAAATATTATGTATAAGCATATATGACTCAAATAGGAAGTCTAATTTTCAAAATCTGGTTATTTTGAAATATATTTTTTGAAAAAGTATACTTTCTAAAAAATAATTAAACACTTTCTTTCTCTCTAGAAGTTTGATAAAAAACCCTTTTTGAAAATAAATAATATTTTTGATTTTCGAGATCTTGGTCAAACAAGTTATAAATTGCTTCGTATTAGGCATGAAGTGCGTACCTGTTGAGGGTAGAGAAACTGTAAGGACTCGAGGTTCCTAAATTCATCCATGAAGGATCATTTCGAAGCAACAATCCTGTGGATGAATAACACCTCCGATTTAGGTTAGTCGATACGCGCATTTCAGCGTCAGAAATGTCATAAACTGGAATATTCCCTATGAGTGGTGTTGGAGAATCTGTTGTATTAGTGTCACAATTGATTTCAAAATTCGGGTCCAAGGCACAACCAGATCCTAGGCCAATCCCAAAAGGGTACGGAACTGTTAGGTTCCCACACTTTTTCGGACATCCTGGTTTTGTAATGATCGTAGCTTTAGTGATCGTGGTGTTGGTGGTTGGTGGAGATGTAGTGTTTGTAGGCGGAGGAGGAGGAGGAGAAGTGGTGTTAGAGGGGATAATTTGGGCAGTGGCTAATGTCAAAATTAGCATAAAGGAAATAAAAAAAGGGAGTTGCCTAAGCTGCATTTTTTTTATTTAATGAAAAATAAAAACATATACTTAGCAAAGGGTTACATTACATATATAGAACTAAGGTGAAAATAACCTTACCTAGTGTGAATAATTTATCAAACACATAGTTTACACAATTATTGAATTTATTTTACTAATCCTATAATGCAATTACATGATTTTGACATATGAACTACATCAAAATAGTTACGGTCCATATAAGTTTTTTTTTCGTTGGTATTCAATAAGTTTGAAAAGAAAAAGAGAGGATTGTCTGTGAAGTTTTTCTTTTTTCTTCCAAAGAATGATTTATGTTAAGACAACATTTTTTTATAATTCTAAAGAGATGCAAATTTTTTAGAAAAAATCTTAATAGTTGTGTCTCATTCCTTTTATTTATTAATATTATAAATGTATATAATATAAATATGTATACACAAATTTTTTAGATATGAATTCGAGTTGACTTACATAAATGACCCCGTCCAATTTTCTTGATAGTGAGATTCTAATACAAAAATTTTACTGGTCACTAATCAACAAATTATAATTTCAAAGAATCATTATTTTTTTCTATTGCGGTTTGAGAATGGCAATGAGGCATGACCAGATGACGTGACGATGTCGACTACATTGATAACCATAGTTTTATCTTTGGGAAAATTAAATATATATTAGTTAATTATTTGATATAGCTATAATTTGAAGAAATTACTTTTCGTCATTAACATATAACAAATAGTTACGTGGGCTACGTCCAAAATTTGTATAATTCGGTCCCTAATTGTACAAATTCAATTCAGAATTTGTATATGCTTTCCCTAGCTATTTGTATACGATTTGTTTATCCTGTTTGTATATAATTTGTTGATACATTTGATTTGTATAGATAGAGGATTTATATATTCTTACCCTCACAGATGTATGACAACAAAAGCTATAATGAATTAGCTGAACAGGCCAAACGTCGAGCTGAAGTTGTCAGGCTAAGAGAGCTTCATACACTTCAGGGGCATGTGGAATCAGTGGTGAATTAGCTAAAGGGACTTGACATCGACACAATTCAGCAACATTAAATTAACAATCTAGTCAATGATGTTTCACTAGGTAAATTTCCTAAGATTAATAGTAGAAAGTTAGTAACTCATATGTGTTTCATTCTGGATGTTGATCAACCAGTTTCAGTTGTTGTGATATTAAATTAGTTGCTATGTATATTGGGTTTTTGATAGTTTAGTTGGTTGAAAGAGTTATTTTGCTTGTTCTAATTTTGCTCATTTTCATTATGATGCAATAGAATTTCTACAATTTTACAATAACAGACTTGTGGGGCTATTTAACCCCCCGCAAAATGTAAAATTTTGTATTTGGGAGGTTTTGAAACCCCACAAATTAAAATTGACATAATACATAAATATATCATTTAACTTGGATTCAGCTGACATTTACGTCCTTTAACTTTGGGTGTGCACAAGTAGACACTTAAACTTGTCAATTGAACAAGTAGACACACACATTCTAAGTGACATAATACACATACGATGTCACATATGACACAAAATTACCATGTAGGACGCCACGTAAGATTTTGTACAAGTTTAAAGGTCTACTTGTGCACACCCAAAGTTAGAGGGCATAGATAAAAGTTGAGGTCAAGTTAAAGGACATGTTTATGTATTATGCTGTTAAATCTAATTATTTGTCAAAAAAAGATTGTGGAGGTGATAAACCCTGCAAAATCAAATTTAATAATTTATCAAAAATGATTGTTAAATGAAATATTTGTGAGGGTTTTTGAAATCACCCCCCCTCCCCCACCCCCACCCCCGCAAAATGAGCATTTTTTTAGTGATTTTAAATGGGCCCAATACATATACATGCCCCTTAACTTGGTCTCAATTAATATCTATGTCCTCCAACTTTTGTTGTGCACAAGTAGACACTTTAACTTGTATGAAATTGAACAAATCGATACATACGTCCTACATGGAATCCTACATAGTAATTTATGTCATACAATACTCTTTGCAACTGATAGTATGTGAATCTTTGACTAACCCTTTTGTAGTGCTCTTTCCATAGCAGTTATGGCCTTCCCTGCAAATAGGGGTACCAGAGGCATGAAGCAAATGACCAGGCTATCCATAGTTGTCATAACAATGCTTGATTTTTCATTCTCTCTTTGTAAACCTGCATCTATGAAAACAATAATCTCATCTCGGGTCAAGTAATAGTTACATCATGAATCTTGTTAGGTATAAGATTCAAATCTGTCGAATTTTGCACAACATCATCATATTCATGTAAATCAAATATAAAGCCTTAATTAACTATGTCATTAGGTTCATATGTACCACCACTGAAGCACAACAAATTTCTCGCTTTCCACATTTGCCATAAAAAAAAAGACATTCAATCTTAGTAGCTCGATGGATTCTGAATATTGACATGTATTACAAAATAAGTCATTCTACCATATTACAAAATTCATAACATTTTCTAATTTAGGTCAGTTAATGGGAGCTAGCTTCCATACTAACTGAGCTTTTGAGCAACTAAAAAATATATGTTCAACTGTTTCAATTTCTAAGCCACGGATTCTGTAAACATCACAATTTTGATGCAATCTCTTTGAATATTTGTGTTGACAGGAAGGAAATTGAGAATGCATTAGTTTGTATTTATTTTTTTATTTTAAGTTCAACCTGACTGTTAGAATTAAATCAGCAGGATGCCAATTAATTCTTTATTGCCTTTCTTATCTCCTGTGAAGTTTTGTATATATAGATTTCCATTGTAATTAATTTGTACACTGAGAAAGAATACAACATTTAAATTACAATTCTGATTAAGTTTTTCTATGTTCTGCAATATTCGAGTGTTTATTTGTTCAAATTATGAATAGTTAGCGTGCCTATTTATGCACTGACAAAGTTAAATGTCATAGTTTCTAGTTGAAGCCAATTAGTTAAGAGTCATATTTAGATATTATACCTTCTAACTTTAACCCAAATTTAATTTTTCATAAATATTTAAAATTCTACGGCGAAACACTAACTTTTTGGTAAAGCTTAAAGAGTCATTATGTGATTCAAATAGTAGCAGCACTTTTGGTGGCACCTAGCAAAATATTGCTAGTGCTCCAGATAGCTACCTTGCTAGGATTGAGGCATAATATATGTAATCTCATCATCAAACAAGTCACTATATGATAATTCATATTGATAATATTCACAAAATCTTGTATGTTATTCTTATGTCTTTCATATATAAACATTATAAACTCAAAGACTTGATTTAATAGATAATTTTTTTAAAACGATGTACCAATAGTTCAACTTATACGTGCAAGGCACGTGAGGAGAAACTATTTAAATAAAAACACAACGATATTGTAATGTTCAAATATTCTCCAACTTTTTATGTTGTCTCTTTTTTCAACACTAGGACATGAGCATCATATAAGATATCATTTTACGTCACCAAAACTAACTTTCTTAAAATCATAATCTATAGAAATTATGATCTTCATCTCATCTTCATTGCAAATTCCAGTGCTTCCTAGGTCCCTTCATTGTCATTGAAATCAACCCTACAATATAGAAAAATAAATACAAATGTTAGACGTTGCACACAATGTTTATAGGCAAAATTGGTAGTATAAATTTCTTAGAGTTTTTCCTTACTTCAAAGGTGAATTTTTTTTTAAAAAAAATGGTTCATACGGATTGATATTAAATTTCCTTCAAAAAAAATATTCGAAAATCACCTTAAAAGTAATTTGATTAAACATATAAACATTTATAATACGACATGACCTGGTCCTTTCCACATCTTGAATGGCAAGATGCTCAGTAATGCTCGTAGCTTCTTCCAAAGTCGAGTCAGACTTGTGCCCTTGAAAGCTTTGTGTGCCGCTTGTAGAGATTTCTTCATTTTTCTGCACAAAATGAAATAATTGTGCAATCAACAAATTAATCATTTATCATAGAAAATAGATTTTTCTACGTGAAATATTTAATTTAATTCTGTTATGTGTAAAAAAAAGAAGCATAAGCTTATACATGATTTGGTATATGTTAAGTGTGTATGCATTTTTCTTATTGTTGCATTGTATTGTAGGTTAACAAAAATTGTGTTATAGAGATAAGTAAGTACTTTTCTAAAGGGGTATTTATATAAAATAAAATAATTTAATCATAGCTATTAAATGTTAAAGTGAAAATACAGATCATTCAATAATAGTAGGCAACAAATTAATAAATTTATAACCGAAAGACCATTGGCAAGTCCAAGAGCAAGTTTGTGTAAAAAGTACACAACTTATATATGATTTGTTATATGTTATGGTGAAAAATGGCTTACAATAGAGAGCAATAGATGCAATTAACAGCAGAAGTAACTAAAGAGGAAATAGAAGAAGCCCATGCTATGAAGGCTCCAAATTATGTTGGATTTAATGCCTATTTTTTTAAAACGGCTTGGAGAAGAGCAAATCACCAATCTTGCGTTGCGGTTTTTTGAAATTGGAAAATTATTATATGCTCCCATCAATTGTATTTCCATTACTCTAATTCAAAAAGTTGATCATCTCCCTTAGAATTAGAAAGTATCGATCAATCTCTTATTACCCAACATTATTTAAAATCATATAAAAAATGCCCATAGTCCAATGTAATCCTTAGCTTTCAAGTATATATAATCCTTAGTTTTCAAGTATCTTAGAGTACCTTTAAGTACTAAAAGAATGCCCATAGTCCAATGTAAACTTCTCATTTATAAAATGTGTTGAGAAGAATTATAAGTTGGACCACTAGATTTCTATCATATACTGGCAGAACTCAGTTAGGCAAAAGTATCTTATTTGCTATACAAATATTCTAGTCACAAGTCTTCGCACGACCTAAGAATATCATACAAGCCATTGAATCTATTTGCAAAAGGTTTTTATGAACTGAATATGTTGATACCTCTAAGAAAGTATTGATTGCTTGGGAAAAGTTATGTTGCCCCAAATCTATTGGAGGTGTGAACTTCCTAGAGGTATACAACAAAGCTGTTCTTGAAAACCTACTATGAAACTTATGCAAGAAAAAGGACAAAATGTGGATGGTGTGGTTACATAATTGTTACGGAGGATCATATCAACCTACACTAGCCAGGCCAGGAGATTACATGACCTTAATGTATATCCTTAAATATGATAGATAATGTATTGGTTGTGTTTAAAGTGCTTGAACAAGACTTGGGGCCAACTGTCCAAATCTGCTAGTTTTTTGTTTGTAAAGTTCTTTGAATACTAAATTTTATATATAAAAAAAGTACTTATATGAACGAGATATTGATATTAAATCAAATAATTTAATCATAATAATGAAAAGTGAGAATACATATCATTCGATCATAGTTAGACAACTAATTAATAAATATAAAATCAAAAGATCTCAATTGGTAAGTCAAAGAGCAAGTGATGTATCATGTTCTTTAATTGATCATTTTGACTATAAACTTCGAATAAAATAGGAGGAAATCATAAAAAATAAATAAATATATATATATAAAGAAAATCAAATTGAGATTAAATAAAAAATTTACCTTGTTCGAGAATGATCTTTCACGCAGTTCTTTGAAAAAAGCGTTTGTTTTCTGCACTAAATCAAGCTCCTTCATAGTTTCTTCAATTTCTAACCTCAATTTTTTTTCAACGGCGATGCACCCGTACACAGGATTTTCATACCTAATCTTAGCCTCTAAAATTAGGGTTTCAGCCATTTTTGCCTTTTTCTCATTGTCAGCAACAGAATTAAGCATCTTTATGATAGTGCCTACTTTGTAAAGTCGAATAACTTTATCGAAATCTTCAATTTTATTGGAAGGAAAAAATGGAGCTAACGGACAATTCTCCTCACATTGTTTTCTTTGGTACTTACATGCTGCACATTTACCCCTTGCACCTGCATCATTCATCTTTGTCACAATAATTAAAAATTAGTCCTAAATAATTACTTAACAGAGAAGTTTATTCCTTATATTTGACTCTCTTAACATGAAATTGTAGAAGAATAGAGTTGACTAATCATATTACATAGGAGATAATTTGATTTGACATTTAATTAGATATTTAATAGACTTGAATGTTTTTCCTTTAAAAGTTAGTGATATGTTCTAGTTTTTTGGTAGGAAATCCTTCTTGCTAGTAAATATGTTCACATTTGATTGACTAGCTTAGCGTATGTGTGTCGCACATGAATTTTATGTCTACCAATAAAAATAATTATGTGTAGCAACAATTGACTTCAAGATAAATGAAATATTTATTTAAATAAAAAAATATCATTACATTGATATGATAGTTGAATTCTAAGTAATTAAATATCTTCCAAACCTGCCAAAACAAATATTTTAGCTGAGTTACTTATATAGTTTCTATAATTATAGATATTATATTGTATAAGAAAAAAAATTAATTATGTAGTATTTGATCCAAATATCCCAGTTGAATTTTGGAAATGCATACATGCTTGAAAGCACTCTGGATACGTGTGTTAAACCTGTGCTCCTGCCAATGAGTATAATTCAAAAAAAAAAATTAAATAAAATATTATTAAATAATATACTTTAGTTATAAAAATAAAAATATAAAGAATATTTGATTTCCTGAAAATAATAAAGATTTATAATATTTAATGAGCTCAAAAAAGAAAAACAAAATACATTATAAAATTTTTCAATATTCAAATGTCATCTAAAAATAACATACACCACAAAAGTATTCAACATTCAATGCCATATTTTTAATGAGTAGACTTACTGTTTTGCAGCAAGATAGAAAATTCACTAAATACATAAAAATGATACGCACAAAAAATATTATATAAAAAAATTAATTTCTAAATATTATAAGTTCCTAAGTAATTTAAACAGGGAACCAAAGCTCCAATTAATATTTGTATAGGTTGGTTTTGTAGAATGAAATAGTAAAAAATCATTGAAATTAGTTTTATCTAATTTGAAATATGGTTTTAAAGGCTAAATATAGGGAACAATATTTAACTAGGCAACCTTTTATCCTAAACATTAAGACTTCATACATAGTTCAAATAAAGAATACAAACAATAACAATATATCCAGTGTGATTTTATAAGTGAGATTAACGACGGTAGAAAATATGCAGACATTATCTCTATCTTTGTAGGGTAGAAAAATTGTTTTTGATAGACCATTAATTTAAAATAAATGTAATCAAAGCATAATAGAAAGAAAACAAATCGGCAACAAAATAGCGAGATAAACAAAACAAAGGAAACAACATGTAATAGTGAAAATTAGGAAAATAAGATACTACATGTACACTAACTAATACTACAACACTCGGCTACCTATTATTCTTTTACCTTTATCTTGTGTAGGGTTATATCCTTAGTAAGTTGAAGAAGCGATATGGTGTGCCTAATCACCCCTCCCCCCACCCTTCCGTTCTTCTTTCGCTTACCTATACTTCTTATAAAACTTCTCACACCTTCTTAATGGTGCATCTGGGCTCCTCTTCTTCACATGTACGACCACCAGGCTCGCTTCCTTAATTTTTTCCACTACGGAATCCACTTCAACCTTGTCTTATATAACCCCATTCATAATCTTATCTCTTCTAGTATGTCTACAAATCTATTTGAGCATCCTCATCCTGCTACCTTCATCTTCTAAACAATGTGTATGTTCTTGACTGGTGAGCACTCTACTCATATAACATAGTAGGTCTGACCACCACTCCTTAGAACTTAACTTTTAACCCTAGATGTGGAACTCCATATCATCAACTTCGATCCAATAATATATAATGCATGTGTGACATCATCATCAATCTCCCCATTTTCTTAGATTATAGACTCCAGATATTAGAAACTCATCTCTTAGGTATAATAAATTATCATTTTTCACTCCCACATCCACTTGATGCATCACATCTAGGGATGAACAAAACTATATCCAAAATGGAAGACACCTGAAAAGGATAAAAAGGCGGATGATATTCCATTAAGGACCTTCCCTATTATGGTTGATAGGACATATATTAATATAGTTTAAGCTAGATATAATAAGCTTTTTTTCAGAAACTCAATAAATTTAGTTTGAGAAAGAAAGTCGAGACAATTCAGAGAGAGTTATGGCATTTTGAACATTATAATATGACCCCACTGATTCAATCAAACTAGGGTTTTAATGTACAAAAGCTCCCTTCTTGTTATGATTATCTATATAAACTGATGTAACTTATGACTCGTATCTTAGAGAGTTCGTTTCTGATAGACTCTCAATTCAAACGAAGCACATAAATAAGACTTAAGTTATTGACGGCTCCTTAAAATTGTCCGCATATTTCACATAAACACCTCAGCTAAAACTATTACCTATTGAACACTTTTATCTATTTAAAACTTATTTCTAACAGACATTTTTTCATAATCAGCAAAATGTATAAAGTGTGTGTAATACATTCCGGATAACATGGCAAATTGAATAATGAAAATAGCACATGTGTCAAGTGCACCCCAGAAATTATTGAAAAATGAATTTTAAATTAAAAAAATAAAATTTATTTCAAATACATTTTCAGTCTTTTTTTGTAGATATAAAATATTGAAAATAATATCTACTCATCCCCACGGTACCTCATCCCCTTTCTTCTTCATCTTCTTCCCTGCAACATTTCTTTTCTCAAAACACAAAACTCAACATCTTATTCGATTATTTACCGATTCAACTTTTAAAAAATTAATAATTCATACCTAATATGTGAGAGAGAGATATATAGAGAGACTCCTGCAAGAGTAATGAAGAAGCAAGATTTGTTGACGCATAATCATTTCAAAATCAACTACAAAAGAGAAATCAAGAGGACCCGAATTAATTTTATCGAATTATCTTATATTATTTTTTATAAGTTAAATGGATTTACATTTTAATTTGAGTGGTGATGTTTGTTTGGAGGTGACCGGAAATGGAGCTGGACGAACGTCAGCTAAACTTTTTACTCCAATGTCCAAAAATCTTATTTCTTCTTTCTTTTTTTAAGATCTAATTAGTTAATTTTTTTAAAAAAATTAGACGCAAGATGCAATGAGGTGAAGAAGAAGACGGAAAGTGGGGGAGAGGGAGTGGGGTGGAGGACTTTTTTTTTTTTTTTTGGATTAAAAAATTGTTATTTTAAAAATGTTTAAAAAATTCTTTTAAGTTATTTACAATTCCAAGTGTCAATAGAAGAAGAAAAAATGTTAATTTTTTCGAAAAAAATAAAATAAAATACGATTTCAGATATTCTCACGCGCCTAAAGGAAAGTGAAAAACACTTTTTCTGCCATATCAGCATTTTGTTGTTTAATAGATAGACGTTTTGAACAATTTAGGTTCTCAATAGATACTAGCCTTAGTTGAGGTGTCTAAGTGAAAATATGCAGACAACTTTAAGGGACCGTAGATGACTTAAGCCTATAAAAATAATAATAGAGAAAAGAACAATATAAATCAGAAACAGTACAATAAACAAAGCAACGTGATGGCATTAGATGCCACTTTCACATATCGTCATATATATATATGTACATACAAGTTCACAGGGTTAAGAGTTTCAGCAAACTGCAAAACTCAACTAGGTAACAGAAAATACATATGTTTAGGTGACAGAAGTACAAAAACTATTATGTTTGAAGCATGCATGTCATGGACCAAGGAAACGGTGCAAGCCAGAAATTACATAGCTTCAATCATCTTCATCCTCAACTAGGTAACAGAAAATACATATGTTTAGGTGACAGAAGTACAAAAACTACTATGTTTGAAGCATCATGGACCAAGGAAACGGTGCAAGCCAGAAATTACATAGCTTCAATCATCTTCATCCTCTTCGTCTTCGTCGTCCTCTTCCTCTTCCTCTTCTTCGCCCTACCGATTATCAAGCACTAGTAAATCCGATAGAAAAACAATGCAGCCACTCTAACAAATGAGTCTACTTGAAATAAAGAATTATTTTTCCCAATTATAGTAGCATAGCACTTGCGGAAATGGATCGAAGTCCCATATGAGGAGAATGTATAAATGTTTACACATTAATTAACTAGCTTCATAATAGGTAAGGCACTATATTGCTTGCCTTCTCAAAGTTTATTGAGCAGATGACCAAATCACAGAACTCAAATCAACTCTGTTATGAATTTCGCAATAATTTTGTCGAAAACCACCAGCATCAATAATAATTATCATAACTTGCCTTTTCAGGCACAAGTTCTAGTTTTCAATGTCCCTCGGAGTTTACAAGATTCATTTAGGATCAACCATTAACGTCCAAAGTTTAACATTTAACATCGGCTTCCTCGGCCTTTTTGCAACCTAAAGTGCACTTCATGCATCATTAAGGACAAAACCCCTCCCCGCTCCCAAGAAAAGGGCTGAATGAAATAACTAGAATGATCAGTGAACCTATTCTCTAACATCCTTGAGGATGGGAGAACTGTGAGCCAACTACACTCTTGTTTTAACATCCCCAAAGAAGGGGGAAACCGTGAGCCACAACAGTCTTGTCAACGCAAACATAATTCTATTAGATGCACTTACGCAAGCATTGAGTCAATAAAACACACTAGAATTTCGTAAGCTATTAATACCTGTCCACTGTCCTCCACATCTTCATCATGTACCTCAGGCTTTGACCTTTTTTCTTTTTCTTCTTCTTTTTCTTCTTCGTCCTCATCATCTGAGCTTTCCGCCTAATTCCATTGATGAAGTGAGAAGAAAGAAGCCTCTCTTTCTAGCTCAAAGATCATACGAATCTTAAAAAGAAAACAGATTATAGGAAGCTTACCTGCTTGTTGTTATAAGCATTCATGAGCTTTCCATACTCGGCCTTCCTTTTTGCAGCTTTGGCTTCATATGGTGCTTTTTCCTTTCAACAGGTAGAACCAACCTTATAAGTGACCTCATTACGTTAAATATGTAGATTTTGTCCCATAAAAAAGAAAGTAACGAATCCATATCCTCCTTCTGTAAAATTACTTAACTTGTATAACAATATAACAGTGTGGCGTGTATAAAATGAATAATACTTACAGCTGCACTCAAAGATTTCCACTTTTCTCCTCCAGCTTTCCCGACCTTTATATGTAACATTAACAATTTCTCAGGACAACTGTTAAACGAAGCAATGCTAATGAAATAATCATCAAGAGCTTACAGCTGAAACAGCCTTCACATTAGGATTCTCCTTTTTAAATGTCTTCCTGAATTCCTCACTGCAATAACATGAATGATCATTTGTCGGTTACAGCACATAACTATAGATATGCAACTGAATCTAGTTAATTATAAAAAGAAAACTAAGCCCCTACAGGAATACGAAAAAGGCACTGGGAGGCCTCTTAGGCTTATTAGGATCTTTCTTTGCCTTTTTGTCCTTTGTGACCTTCTTTTTATCGTCCTTCAACGTGGCTTTTCTCTTCCCCATCTTTCTGAAAATAAGAGAGACAAACATGATCTGTCACTAAAAAATACTCCTTTTATCACTATGCTACAACATACCGTCAAAACTAAAATCCAAGAAACTGCATTTCCGCATCCCAAAACATAGCATCAGCTAATATTTCAGTAAGGTCTATGCAGCACTAAAACTACTCACATATAAAGCCAGAATAACAAACAAACTTTAAAATGTTACTCACCGGTCCTCAACAGGCTTCAACGCCGACCTTGTTTCTTTTCTCAATGCCCTTTTTCCTTTTCCAACCTTCATTGTAACTTAAAACTACCAAATCGAAAAAATCAGCCTAAGTTAAAACCACATCAATGTGCATTTTATATGTGAACAGTGTGATAAAAGTTGGTAAGTTACAATCCATTTCCAATATACCAGAATCAATGCACAAGCCGATATGAACGGCGCCAAATAAAAACATAAATAATGCTCATTGTGCACAAAAAGCATTGCTAAACAACCAGGAGAATTAGAAGGAAACACAACAACTAGTTGTCCTACACTCTATTCGGATGTCCGTGAAAAGATCAACTCTCTAACCAAAGATATATGTATTTTTTTTCTATAATTACCTGCAGATCAATTGACATTTTTTTCATGGAGATACTATATCTCGGACAATAAAGCTTATGTTTGTGTTGAAACATATGTGAAAAACCACTAAAAAGCTTATCAAATATTATATTTTGAACCCATAATTTTGTAAGTGCGAATGAGTTCATTATTAAGAACTTTTTAAGGTTGAATCCATCAAAGTTTGAGTACTAGATTCACTACTTAAAACAAAGGTTTTTCCCACCGCGAATCAGTGAAAAAATTATGCTATAGAACATGATTTTCCCACCAAACCTTTTCCTAATTTTTCCATATAAAACATTTACTCTTTTTTTCTTTTCACACCGATTCAATCAAAATATCAGTGGAAATAGCCACTAAATAGTGATTTTGGTTCATATTAAAAATCCTTATCCAAGTATTCAATTACTTTGTATGTTACATCTCTCTACATGATCTTACAATACCAATTTTAAGTAAAACCAAAACTACTTCAATAATTAGGAAAAACAAAAAACTCAGAAAGAGATAAAAGAAAAGTAAAAATACTTATAAAAATGGATAAAAAATAAATAAAAAGCAAAAGATCTATCAGCAAGATTCCTTTTTTATATATATATATATACCCAATTCTATTGAAAAAAAAAATACTCAATTTGTAGAACAAATAAACCTGACCAAATCAGCAAATTCATTTCATTTCCAGAACAGTAAAACATAAACAAATAAAACAAACACAATGAAGCAAAAACTTGAACCCAAACAAGTAATTACTGGTTCTAAATTAAGAAAAAATAAAGGATTGTGAAATCTAGAGCAACAAGTATCAATTTTGTTTAATATGAAGAGAAAAAAGAGAGGAAATTAATTACCAGGAAGAGGGAGATAAGAAGGTGTGGGCAGAACCGAAAGTGAAGAAAACAGAGGTAAACCCAAAAGGGAAGAAAAGAAGAATCAAGTCACTTTAGTATGACCGAATAATAACAAAGTAAACTGACCGGTTCTTTTTCCTACTTGGATCCAAAAGCATGAGTAAAGTAAGAAAAAAATTGTTAAAATCAAAAACATTTTAAATGCGTAATAAAATATTTATATTAAACATTTTTTACTTAGATATTAGAAAAGTTTTTGTACGTTTTACAAGTGTCTATTACATATACTCCCTCGATCTCTTTTTACTTGTCATTTTAATTAATCAAAAAAACACAATATTTTTTTTTACCTATTATACCCTCAATTTATTTAGAGAGTTAATATTTTGAAAAGGGTAGAACTTATTTAACGAATAAATTGATTTTGAAATTTTATCAATTAATAGAGGTAAAATAGTAAACTCACTATGTCAATAATTATTTTCTTAATAGGTGTGTCAAGTAAAAAATGAACAAGTAAATAGGGATAGAGGGAGTATAAATTTAGAGTATTTCGACATTGCTGTTAAAAACAACTTATTTTATAAGCGCTTTTAAAATGATTTTTCAGAAAAGTGCTTAAAAAGTAGCTTTTAAATCAAAAATCAAAAATCAAAAAATAACTTTTAAGTCAAAAAATTAAAAGTAGGGGGAGACCTACTTTTGTTCTGACTTATTTTAAGTCACTTTTAACATATTATAAATCATTTTTTACTTTGCCAAACACTTTCTTATTTATTTTAAGTTATTTTTTACATTTGTCAAATACTTCCAGTAGTCAAAAACTGACTTAAAAGTAGGTTTGACCAACTTTTAAGCCAATTCAACCACCATCTAATTCATTTGAAAAATATTTTTCATAAGCAAATTGTGTTTGACTGATTTTTAAAAAAAAAAGTGTTTTAAAGAGTCAAATTACAAAAGAGGACAACTATTAATGTACTTCTAATATTAAAATTATTTTATAAAGAGAAACTATTTTGAATATCTATTATAAAAAATTAATTAAATATTTATTTTTGTTAAATTAAAATGTAAATGTCTAAATTTTCAATCAATATTATACCTTTTTTGGGAGCTCGTTTGGCATCGCTGTTGGGAGACCAAAAACACTTATTTTGAGAAAAAAACACTTTTGTTGAAAAATTAAGTGTTTGGCAAATCAGTAAAAGAGATTTTAAATGGAAGCAGAAGCAATTTTTCTGTTGTTGGGAGAAGCTAAAAATTTCTGCTTTTAAAAAAAAAGTAGAAGTAGAAATCAATTTTTTTTTCTCAAGACTAAAATATCTTTTTTCATATATACATATTTTCCAATATATCTCTTATTAATTAATTAGCATATTTCATAAGTTTGATTAAATTTCATTTAAGAATTTTATTTTTTATTTTTATATAATAAATTTTATCGTCACGACCCGAGACTACCCCCTAGTCGTAACACGGTGCTTAGAATCACAAGTGACTCCAAGCTAACCCTTGATACTGGCATAATCATGGGCAACTAAATATGAACATGTAAAAGAATGAAAATGACTGAGCGGAAGCATAATTATGTAATACTAATTTAATATATTTTTGGACAAAATTTTGTATACAACAACTATAATGTGAAAAGAGTCGAAAATAGAATAAACTGAATACAATAACTCTAACTGACTGTCTATGAAGCCTCTACTAATACTGATTATAGTAGCGGGACATGACCCCACTTACCTTAATCAATACATGTGAATAGAAAGAACACGCTAGAACTACAAACTGACTTGAGTGCTCGAAATAAGAGAACTCATCACCTTCTAACTGGAAGCTGCGATCCAACTGACTAGGATCCTCATAGCAAGAACCTGAATCTACATCACATGAAAAATGTAGGCACAAGAGGTATGTAAATCACTACTTTGAATGTATCGAGTATGAGATATATGTATGATAATTTGTAAAGCTAGACATGATGAATTTAAACATGATATGCAAGACCACGTAAAACATGATAAAAGCCCTAATAAAGAAATCATAAATCATATATGAGGTCAATGCATGTTTAAAACAAATTAAGAAGCTTTCATAAAACCTTTGAAGAAAACTTACTTCTTTGGGGGATATTTACCATTAACCGATATACACCATGTGAGCTATAACATGAAATTCAGTGTCTGCCCCACACCGAAAAGGGGTGTCCTTACTTGCCAAGGTAAGAACCATAAATTTGAGCTAAAGTGGATCCACTAGCTAATGTCTATCTGAGACAAATCCTACGGGGGCACGTAGTTAGGGACAAAGAGATTGCTTCTAGAGACTCGGCCTCTACTAACGGGAGAGCCTCAATCTCAAAGTCCTCTCGGTGCTAAGTAAAATCCCAACGGAATTAAAATAGTCATAATCATAATCATAGAAAAATACTTGGAAAGGAAACAATTAAGACTACCAATCCAATCATAAGTTCATATTAGAGTAGCTCATTTAAAAACCATGATTCATACATGTGTGAGAAAACCTTTCACAATCATGATTTCATAAGTATGTGAGAAAACCTTTCACAATACCTTCATATGTGAGAAAACCTTTCACAAATAATTGACACTTACTTTAAAGCATCCTTAAATCATAAATTCATCTTTTCATAAATCATGCATAAATCGTTTATCAAATTCATGATCATAGTTCATAAGTTCATAAGCTTTTCTCCATAACTTCATAGACAAAATCATGAATAATGCATGTGTTCATAGAAATCAATTGGAAAACAATACACTTGAAGTAAAATATACTTTATGCATTTGAAATTAAAGATAATAATACTTTCTTGAAATACTTCTTGAAAATAATTTAATTAAAACTAAATTTACTTTCTTGAATTCTTTCTTGAAAGACTTCTATAAAATCTTGAACATATTTTACTCATGAAAATAATACTTATGAAATACTACGACAAGGTTCTTAAATAACTTTGATTAGAAAGGGATCCATGTGGCATAAGAATATGAATCATAAGTCAAAGATCATTAATGATATAAAGTGTCATAATTTTGATAATAAAAATTAAGAATCAATGATAAGAGATAAAGGAAATTCGAAATCATATAATCTTGGTTAAAAACCTTAGCTTTGATCTTAAAAACATATATTCTAGGAGTAGGGCGTAAAGAAGAACAAAGTTCCTCACTTTAATAATCTTACATACCTTAAACGCTCCATGAATCTTGAAGAAGAACCCTAATTTGAAGAAGAACGATCAAGAAATCCTTTCTTGAGATTCTTGAATTAGTTTCTTGAAAATCCTATGGTCAAGGGTTAATAATTCTATTAATGATCATGATTATAAGAAATAATTTGAGTTGGAAAGATTGAAACACTTGGAGGACTTACTTTGAAGACAAATCTTGAAAAGGATTTGGAAGAACATAGCTTGAATACGAATCTTGAAAAATATTTGAAAGAATCTTGCTTGGAAGTGTTATGCTTTGATCTTCCTTAGAATTTGGAGAAGAAGGAATTAAAAAGATGGAAATAGGATTGTTTAGGGCTTTATAGGAGTTAAGAAATATGTTTTAAGGTTTTCCTAGTGGTATAAGGAGAAGAAAATTACCTTATTTAAAATTTTCCCGTGGCTAAAACGGAACTCCACTACATTATTTAGTAAAATGATCATAACTCTCTACTCCGAATACGGAATGACGCAAACTTGGTGGCGTTGGAAAGATAATTTCAATACCTTTAATTTGATAGGTTATGGGACACATAACTCTTCATATTCTAAGAGATATGATCATTTGAAGTTGACCAAAGTAAAATCTTATATGAAAACTTAACCAATAAGAAAACTTTCTACTCAACTTTGTGTTAGAGGATTACTATTACCTTAATTAATCTCCAAATATCCTCCCACACAAAATAATTGACTTTAACACTTATGCACAATTAAGAATCATCCGGTACAACCCTATACACTTATGAAGAATGGTTCGGATCTTAGCTTGAAGATTTTTGAGGTGTTACCTTTATAATTTATTTTACGTTTATATATTATTATTTTGCAGAATTTGAAAAAATGTAACAACAATATTTTCCAAGATTAGAAAAAAGAAAAAGAAAAAAACAATTAAAGATTTTAGCCTCCCCAAAAAGATATAATATTGATTGAAAATTTAAATATGCTCATTTTAATTTAATAAAAATAAAAATTTAATTATTTTTTTAATAATAGATATTTCAAATAGTTTCTCTCTACAAAATATTAATATTAAAAGTACATTAATAGTTGTCTTTTTTTGTAATTTGACCCTCAAAAAGCACTTTTTAAAAACAATTAGTCAAACGCAATTCGCTTATGAAAAGTACTTCTCAAATGAATTAACCAAACACAAATTATTATTTTTTCAAAAGTACTTTTCTAAAAAGTTATTTTAAAAAAGTACTTCTAAAAATAAGTTTTTTAGCAGTAATGTCAAACAGGCTCCTAGTCTCATTATTCTGTTATTATATGTATAACCATTAATAAGTTTTTATAGTTTAGAGAGGTTTAATATATATAATTAAGAAACAGACTTATTTTAAGTAATTAATTAATTTATGTTAGATTCCTTTTTGGGAGCGATTCATTCTTTTCGAACGCAGCATACAACTCTTTGTTCCCTCCTTCTTCCTTATCTTGACAAGTCTTTTCGAATTAACTCTTATGAAAAAGAAAAAAAAATTGGTGTTAACAAACCCACTTGGTCTAACCCTAAATACTCTAAGATCCTTTTTCAACGAGCCTTTAAATATTAACATAAAAACTTGTTTTAAAAAATATTAATTTAAAAGTATCTAATAAAAATATTTATTCATATATTCAAATAGTCAATCAAATATCTAAATAAAATTTACATAAATTTATAAAATTATCGATATATCAATATATTTTTGTGCTAATTCTTTTTATTTATCCCACGTTAATTAATGGAGAAAATGTAATAAATGGTCTCTTAAATATCTATAT
>JAJONR010009144.1:0-28925 GCA_029582245.1 Solanum etuberosum
ATTATCTTTCAGTTGTTCATGCCTCCACGAAGAGTTGTCTGAGGTCGTCCTGCTAGGAGGAATGTTGAGGAGCAAGGGGTACCTAATGCACCAGAAATGCAACCCCAAGGAGAGGTCACCAATGCTGAATTTCGGGAAGCAATCCGAATGCTAAGTCAAGTTGTGACCAACCAGGTTGGGTAACAAAGAGGGGCTCAACAGGAAGAGGCTGATACTTCGAGGATCCGTCAGTTCATGAGGATGAATCCTCCAAGCTTCACTGGTTCAAGCACTACTGAGGATCCGTAATTTTTTTTTAGGAACTGCAAAAGGTATTTTAGGTTATGCACGTTGCCGATGCTGAGCGAGTGGAACTAGCTGCTTATCAACTAAAGAGTGTTTCTAGGACTTGGTTTCACCAGTGGAAGAAGGGTAGAGCTGAGGGTGCACAAATTTTGACTTGGGCTATGTTTGAGGAGGCTTTCTTGGGGCGTTTCTTTCCCCGAGAATTGAGAGAAGCTAAGGTATGAGAGTTCCTCACACTTAAGCAGGATTCACTAAGTGTTCATGAGTTTAGTTTGAAGTTCATCCAACTTTCCCACTATGCTCCGGAGATGGGTGCGGATATAAGGAGCCGGATGAGTCTATTTGTTGGTGGGTTGTCCCGTCTGTCAAGCAAAGAGGGCAAGGAAGCTATGCTAATAGGGGACATGGATATAGCAAGGTTGATGGTTTATGTGCAGCAGGTTGAGGAAGAGAAACTGAGGGATAGGGAAGAGTTTAGAAACAAGAAAGCTAAGACAGGGAATGAGTTCGGGCAGCAAAGGAGTAATGTGAACCGTTCTTCCTTCCAACAAAAGCAAAAGGGACCTGCTCCATCATCTGCTAGTGCACCTGCACCAAGGGTGAGTACAATAGTCAGAATTCACAGAACTTCAGAGCTAGACCTGTGCAGTCTCAGGGTAATGTGGCACAAGGGGGTAACTGGGCTCCTTCATGTGCTAAGTGTGGTAGGAACCACCCATGTAAGTGTCGTGATGGCTCCACTGGTTGTTCCAAGTGTGGTCAAGAGGGTCACATCATGAAAGAGTGCCCTAAGAACCGGAAAGGTAATGGGAATCAGGGCAATAGAGCCCAATCTTCATCAGTTGCTCCACCAGACAGAGTTGCATCTAGAGGAGCTACTTAAGGGGCAGGCGGAGGAGCAAACCTCCTTAATGTTATCGCGAGTCGTCAAGAGCAAGAGAATTCTCCAGATCTTGTCACTGGTATGATCAAAGTCTTTACTCTTAATGTTTATGCTTTGCTAGACCCAGGAGAGAGTTTATCTTTTGTGACTCCTTATGTTGCAATGTAATTTGATGTTCTTCCTAAGAAACTTTGTGAGCCCTTTTGTGTTTCTACACCTGTTGGGGAGTCTATTCTAGCCGAGCGATTCTATCGTGATTGTACCATTTCCTTCAATCACAAAAGCACCATGGCTGATTTGGTCGAGCTAGACATGGTCGATTTTGATGTCATTCTGGGTATGGACTGGCTTCATGCCTGTTATGCCTCCATCGAATTTAGAACTCGAGTTTTCAATTTCCAGTTTCCTAATGAGCCAGTTTTTGAGTGGAGGAGTAGTTCAGCAGTGCCTAAGGGTCGTTTTATTTCGTACCTAAAGGCGAGAAAGTTAGTTTCCAAGGGGTGTGTCTATCACTTAGTTTGAGTTAATGACTATAGTGTTGAGATACCTCATATTTAGTCAGTTCCAGTAGTAAAAGAGTTTCCAGAAGTCTTCCCAGATGATCTTCCCGGAGTCCCTCCTGAGAGAGAAATAGACTTCGGTATAGATATTCTTCGCGATACTCGCCCTATATCTATTCCTCCATATAGAATGGCACCAACAGAGTTGAAAGAGTTAAAGGAGCAGTTGAAAGATCTCCTAGAGAAAGGTTTTATTCGACTAAGTGTCTCACCTTGGGGTGCTTCAGTCTTGTTTGTGAGGAAGAAGGATGGTTCCCTTAGGATGTGTATAGATTACCGTTAGTTGAACAAGGTTACCATCAAGAATAAGTATCCTCTTTCGAGAATTGATGATCTCTTCGATCAACTTCAGGGTGCCACTTGTTTCTATAAGATAGACCTCAGATCTGACTACCATCAGTTAAGAGTAAGGGAATGTGATATTCCAAAGATAGCTTTCAGGACCCGTTATGGTCATTACCAGTTTCTGGTTATGTCGTGCGGTTTAACTAATGCGCCTGCAGCATTCCTGGACCTTATGAATAGAGTATTCAAGCCTTATTTAGATATGTTTGTTATCGTGTTCATTGATGATATTTTAATCTATTCGAGGAATGAGGAAGATCATGCTAGTCATCTCAGAATAGGTCTCCAAACTCTAAAGGATAAGGAGTTATATGCTAAGTTCTCCAAATGTGAATTTTGGCTTGAGTCTGTGGCATTCTTAGGCCATATTATTTTCGGTGATGGAATTAGAGTTGACACTCAGAAAATAGAGGCAGTGCAGAATTGGCGTAGACCCACATCTCCGACTGATATTAGGAGTTTCTTGGGGTTGGCTGGATATATAGAAGGTTCATTAAGGGGTTCTCATCTATATCATCCCCTTTGACTAAGTTGACTAAAAAAATAGTGAAGTTTCAATGGTTTGAAGCTTGTGAGAAAAGCTTTCAGGAATTGAAAAAGAGGTTGACTACTGCCCAGTATTGACCTTACCAGAGGGTACAAAAGGTTTTGTAATATATTATGATTCGTCCAGAGTTGGTTTGGGTTGTGTGTTAATGCAGAATGGCAAATTTATAGCTTATGACTCCAGACAGTTGAAAGTTCATGAGAAGAATTACCCAACCCATGATCTAGAGTTGGTTGCCGTAGTATTTGCTTTGAAAATATGGCGTCACTATCTTTATGGTGTCTATGTGGATGTGTTCACTGATCACAAGAGTCTTCAGTATGTGTTTAGTCAGAAAGAGCTTAATCTCAGACATAGAAGGTGGTTAGAGTTACTCAAAGATTATGACATGAGTATTCTTTATCACCCAGGTAAGGCTAATGTTGTTGCTGATGCCTTGAGTAGATTATCTATGGGTAGTACCACCCATTTTGAGGAAGATAAGAAAGAGTTAGCAAAAGATGTGCATAGACTTGAACGATTAAGAGTTCGACTAATGGATTCCACAGAAGGAGGAGTAGTGGTGATGAATGGGGCTAAATCATCATTAGTGTCAGAAGTGAAAGAGAAACAAGACCAAGATCCTATTTTGCTTGAATTCAAGGCAAATGTTCATAAGCAAAAAGTGTTGGCTTTTGAACAAGGGGGAGATGGTGTATTGAGGTATCAAGGTAGGTTGTGTGTACCAAGGGTAGATGAACTCCAAGAGAGGATCATGGAGGAAGCTCATAGCTCGAGATATTCTATCCATCCGGGTTCCACAAAGATGTATCGTGATTTGAGAGAGGTTTATTGGTGGAGTAGTATGAAGAAGGGCATTACAGAGTTTGTTGCAAAGTGTCTGAATTGCCAACAAGTTAAAGTAGAGCACCAAAGGCCCTGTGGTATGGCTCAGAACATAGAACTTCTGGAATGTAAATGGGAGATGATCAATATGGACTTCATCACAGGTTTACCAAGGTCTCGCAGGCAGCATGATTCTATTTGGGTGATTGTCGATAGAATGACGAAATCAGCCCACTTTTTGCCGGTAAAGACTACCCATTCAGCAGAGGATTATGCCAATTTGTATCTTCAAGAGGTAGTTAGACTTCATGGGGTGCCAGTTTCGATTATATCATATAGAGGTGCACAATTTACTGCACAGTTCTGGAAATCTTTTAAGAATGGCTTGGGTTCAAAGGTGAACTTGAGTACTGCTTTTCATCCTCAGACATATGGTCAAGCAGAGCGCACTATTCAGACTTTAGAAGATATTTTGAGGGCCTGCGTGATCGATTTCAAGGGAAATTGGGATGATTACCTACCTCTCATCGAGTTCGCCTACAACAATAGTCTAGCATCCAAATGGCTCCTTATGAAGCTCTTTATGGGAGAAAGTACAGATCTACTATTGGATGGTTTAAAGTTGGTGAAGCTGGGTTGATAGGACCAGACTTAGTTCATCAAGCTATGGAGAAAGTGAAAGGCATTCAAGAGAGTTGAAAACAGCGCAGAGTCGTCAGAAATCCTACACTGATGTTACGAGAAGGGATTTAGAGTTTGAAGTAGATGATTGGGTATACTTGACAGTTTCACCCATGAAGGGTGTTATGTGATTTGGTAAGAAGGGGAAACTTAGTCCCCTATATATTGGTCCTTACAGAATATCCAAGAGGATTGGCAATGTAGCTTATGAGTTGGAGCTACCCCAAGAGTTAGCAGCGGTTCATCCGGTATTTCATATTTCCATGTTGAAGAAGTCCATGGGAGACCCTTCACTTATCATACCAACTGAAGATATTGGTATCAAGGATAGCTTGTCTTATGAGGAGATCCCTGTTTAGATTCTAGACCGTCAGGTTCGCAAGTTGAGGACCAAGGAAGTAGCATCAGTCAAAGTCCTTTGGAGAAATCAATTTGTTGAGGAAGCTACTTGGGAAGTTGAGAAGGATATGAAGAAGAGATATCCACATCTCTTTGAGCCCGGAGAAATTCCAGATCAAGGTACTAATTTTCTTCTTAGTACTCTTTAATTGATCTGCTTAATGTGTTAGATTTAATTGTTGGGTGTTTGAACTGAATGTTTGATGTTACGCCCTTAGCTTACTAAGAGTAATCTCATTCGAGGATGAATGTTTCCAAGGGGGAGATATTGTAACATCTCGCTAAATGAAAGAGCTAGAATTTGAAAGAGTCATTTTTGGATAGAATGAAAAATCTAGAAAATTGGTTAAGTTATGTTAAGTATGGGTTTTTTGGTCAACTTCAAACGACCATAACTCCTAGCTCAGGATGAGTTAGGTGTGCTACAAGATACCGTAGGAAATATCTTTGAATTATCTTTCCAACGCCGCTAAGTTTGTGACATTTCGAGTTTGTATGAGGGAGATATGCCCATTTGAAGTTGTGTTGTCTAGATAAGGAAAGTCAAAATTGGATTTTAGAGGGGTATTGTGGTCTTCTCACTACCCAATTAATTAAATTCATTTTTTGTAGTTAATTTGGGGTCTTTACTGATGGGATTCAGTTTACGCTATTGAAAATTGAGTTAGGGTTTTGAGATAAGAGAAAAGAGAGGAGAAAAGAGAAGAAGAAGCAAGGAATTGTCAAGTTCTTGAAGGATTGCTTGTGGATTTCGTCAAGGGGTGATCCCTACAAGGTATGTGAGACTTTCATAATGTTGGGTTCGTTCACCCACGTGCCAAACATGTTTATTTCAGCGTGATGTAGTCCTAAAAAGATTGGAAGTTTGAATGTTCTGGATGTGTCTTCTTGAATTGCTTTCGTTCTTGAATTTGGGTTGAGATTGAGAAGTTTCTTGAGGTTATAGTGTTGTTTCCTTGAGTTGGTTGAGTTAGATTCTTGTGTACATATACTGAAGATCTGAATCTAAAGATAATTTGAGAAAAAGAGTCGAGTTTAGGCGAATTGGGGTTGGAAAATGAAGAAGAAATAGGTCGGGTGAATCTGGGTACCAGGTCCGCGTCGCGGACCTGTTCCTCAAAATTGGGGAATTCTTCTCCGCGTTGTGGAGCGGTCACGGACTGTTATGCCTCAAAATTTATTTTGCGACCAAATATATAAATGCATCTCCGCATCGCGAATTTACTTCCAGACAGTGATTTCTTGATCGTTTCTCATGTTTAGCTATCTAAAAACACTCCTAAACATCATGAGATCTTTCCTATCACAAATCACAATCCTTGAAGCCATAAATTCAAATTCAAGGAAAGTTAAGAGCCAAGTCTAAAGAGTTCTTAGAGTCATTTCAAAAGTCTTTTGCAAACGATTAACTTTGTTTTAAGACTTGAGTTTTGAATTCAGTAAAGAGTAAAGATAAAAGTTCTTTTATTCAAAAGAGTATATCGGGACTATGTATTCCCAAAAGAGTAAATGTTTTCACATTTAAACAAGAGAGGAAACACCGATTTCCAAGAGAGCCTTTGAGCTAGTTTTTGAGTAATTATCTTAAACCACAGAAAGAGTTTTATTTTTAAACATATGAGCTGAGTATATTTTGGATTAGTATTGAGCACCGATGTGGGGACGAGTTCACAATAACTTAAGTCTCCATAAACCATGTAGCCAACGTGGGTAGAAAGGGTCATACTTTTTAGATGATTCTTTAGTACTTTTTAGCATAGACTAGTGGATCCACTTAGTTGAGGCGTTCTATATCACGGCAAGGTATAGAACAGTTCTGGCAGCGTAGGCGAGACGTTGTATCATCACTTTAGCTCATAGTGATGGTTGTCGGTTAGGAAAACTCCCACAATATTATATTAATTTATATGCAAACTGAGTTGTTATTGTATTTCTTTAACACCTTGAGTTGTCACATACTGTTTTAAATGCTTTGTATAAATTGCACCTTTATTGTTGTTTTACTTTTCATTTGAGTTGAGTATCCATGAGTTGAGTAAAGCTAAGGTAAGTGTTCTTTTCAGATTCCATTCAATCTTATGTCATGTTTAGTTTTCCCCTCGCATGCTCGTATATTCAATGTACTGATGCCATTTGGCCTGCATGGTTTTATGATGCAGATACAGGTAACCAGGATCAGCATCTAGCGCCTCGTTGATCCTGTTGAGCACTGAGAGTCAGTTGGTGAGCCTCCTCACTTTCGGAGGACCCCTTTTTACTGCTTTATAGTTATTTCATTAGAATGTTGTGGGTCTTGTCCCGACGTCCATCTCAGTTGTTAGAGGCTTCATAGACAGTTAGTAGTTCATTTGTCTTTACATTTTCATTATGTTATGTTGAGACTTGAGTTTGCCTTATTGGCTGGCTAGTGAATGTTCCCTTTACAACATTCTAAGTATTTTCATGAGTTTATCTTGTTGAGTAAGTCTTCCGCTGAGTAGTAAGCCAGACCAAGGGTTCGCTTGGGGCCAGCAATGGTTCTCGAGTGCCAGCCATGTCCGGGGCGTGACAATTATTATTATTATTATTATAATCATTACCTTTCTTAACATTATATACTATTTTCATTAATATTATCTTTCTAAATATTATTATTATATAATATGACTAAACAATGTTCTAGTCAAATAAGAAGCCAAATATCACAATAGAGAAAAGAAAAGGTCCAACACTTATGGCTCACTTAGTTTCAACCAAATGAAACCTATTCTTGGCCAAAATGACCCAAAAAATGTACATATATATTTTTGCATATATATGTACAAATGAACATATTTTAACATATACATATATTTTCCTTTCTTTCATAATCTAGATCGTGCAATAGAGTTGTCTCTTAAGAAACTTATGAAGATTCGTGCATTGTTCTAACTTCTCCGACTATGCCTCATCTTCGAGGAACTTGGAATAGTAAATTTCTTATTCCTACCAATATGGCCCCTCAGATGGAGCTAATAGAATGTTAAGAGACTGCATAACGGCTCGAGAAGATCCCATTAGTGCACTTTACTTCAATTGAATAAAAAAGATGCACTTTTATTCTTGTTCACCTAAATTGTGTGTTAAGCAAATAATATGATATACAATCAGACCCCTTCTTGAACCTTTATATAGATGATACCTTTAAGGGAAAAGTATGTTCTAGAGCGCTTGGGTAGTGTTGTCACTCGAAAGATAGTGTGATTTTTGATGTTATGAGCCATTAGTAATAGAATTTCCCCGAATTATAAGTTTTAAGTTAGAAATCTAATAATCTTAAAGAATGGTGACAGTGATGGAATAAAGTATGTAGTTTCAGTTATGTCCCAGTAAGTTAATAAAAAGGTGATAGGCCCTTATGTGTTGACTAAAGTGTAATCAATTGTGTAGATTTCATGTTAGTAGCACGTAGAGAGTTATTGATTAGGTGACTTAAAGTATGTTGTCTTGGTAGTATAGATCAGGTCTAGGTGGTGGATGAAAGTTAAATGTGTGAAGGATTTTACGTTAATAGACTTGTAATAAGAGTGGGGAGGCAACTAGAAAGTATATGTGCTCCCTTTGTGAGGTAGTAAGTTGTGGAAAAATATTTAGGATTATGAGGACTCTAAGCCTTAGGGTGAGAGATGTGCACCCAAGATAGTATAGTATATAGTCGTGTGAAGCTCTAAGCTCATAATTTGCTATGTGTTATTTGTCCGTATCCTTGAGTAAAATTAATATAGGATAGTTTAGAAAATATGAAATAGGTCAACAAACATAGAATGCCTGCTTTAGACCTGCGGGAGAGATGATAGGGTGATGTGTTCAGAAAGAGTAGGATGTGATAGCAGTTCATTCATACTCTAGAGTATTCCTCAGATTTAAATTGTTATGAAACTCTTCTCATATCTCGCATATCAACGTTATTCCTTTGATCCATTCTCATTTACTTTAGAAAGATTAACATCTATGCTCATTTCTTAGAATAAGAGGCCCGGATTCAACTCATGAACGACCTCAATCTTACTCTATGAAGTTGTAAATGTCAGTCTTACTATATACAACTCATAATGTATGCACTCATGTTTCTCGATATGCTTAATACCATGAACTAATGATATACCTTCAATTTCTAGTGAAATAATGCCACGCAATCCATATTCTTAGATCAAATTTCTTGAATGATTCGTGCTTATGATCTTTTCTCTCTAAAACCTTCCAGTAATCCTACTTCAGTTTTGATAGCGTTGTTGATAGAAGTTGAATGTTGGTTTAGATGACAGGGTAGATGATCATTATGGTGAAGATCACAGTATGTTTATTCCACGTGTGAAAAAGATTGAAATGACGATTGGTTATATGCAGTAGCTAGATGAAAATATTTTGTGTGTTTCCTTATTAGTAATACATGAATTTCCAGTTGGTTGAGATGATAGGAAGATGGATAGTTCTTAGAAGAATTGGTTATCTAGAATTTCATGGAGTGTTTATAATACCAGGCTTGAATAGGGTGTTGATATAGATGTAGATGACTTAATTAGAACTCGAGGTTTGTTGAGTGAATTTGTAAGAAGAAGTAGTATTCTTGAGATGAAAATCCCTACAGAGCTATAGATCGTGAATCCAGTGGTTTAGATTAATATGATCACCTTATGTGGTGCACCTTGTGACTCCAAGTTAGGCTTGAACACATTAAGAGCATGTAGTTAGACTTAGACCTTTGTAGGAGTATACATATGTACCATTGGAGGAGCTATAGTAGCTTATGAAGTGTAGTGTTCACAAGGAGGAGCGCAGTGAGACGTTTTGCTAAGCTTAAAAGCTATTAGTCATATCACTTAAGGCATAGTAGTTCTATTCTTATTCCATTCCCAAGATATCCCTATTTCATGTCAAATAGTTTGAGATATAGTATGAAGAATGTTCTAATCTATATCATTCATGTTTAATGGACCTCGGCCAGATGGCTCAGATACTTAAGCTTTGTGAGTGCTTTATGTTCGAATATGTGACACAAATCGTGCCCGTAATTCTTTCTCTAGAAGGTTATGAGAAATTTTGATGAGGACGTTTGATGTGATAGCCTTATTTCTATTGTGATTCCTAGAAACTTCATGTCATGACCCGTAATCTGAAAATCTTACATGAACTTCGTGAGAAGCGTACTCTAGTTGAGTTTCCACCTCTCAATACAAACCACTTCTATCTTTGTTAATAGGAAAGTTCAAAAGTCACAAAGATAGTAGAAGTAGCTCATTTCTCTTTTAGTGCAACTTGACCATCATTCGAGGATGAATGATTTCAAGTGGGATATATTTTAATACCCCAAAATTTGTAAACTAATATCCGAATTTTTTTTCATATGCGTATAAGGTCATACCGAGTGGTTATTAATTGTGCATAGGTGTTAAGGTCAATTCTTTAGTGTTTTAATTGATTTGGAGATGAGTTAAGGTCATAAGAATCCACTAAGATAAAATTGAGTTGAAAGTTTCCATACCAATTGAGTTTCGATATAAGATTTTACTAAGGTCAACTTCAAATGATCATATCTCTTAGAATACTAAGAGTTAGGTGGCCCATAACTTATCAAACTAAATGTATTTGACTCTTCTTTCCAAATCCACCAAATTTGCATCAAACAGAGTTCGAAGTAAAGAGTTATCATCAATTTACAAACCTGATGGAGTGTAGTGACGTTTTGGCCGATGGGAAGATACTAAAAATAGTTGTTTTTGTCTTTTTACCCCTAGAAAAACCCTAAACGAATTTCTTAACTCTTAAAGGGCCTTAAAAATCAGATTGCCATCTTTTGATTCTCCCTACTCCTCTCTCTCAAACTTAAAGACAAAACTCTAAGGAAAATCAAAGCATAGAACTTTCAAGCAAGATTCTTTCAAATCTTTTTCAAGATTCTATTTCAAGGTAAGTCCATCTCCAATGATTTCATTCTTTCAAACTTAAATTCCTTCATACATTTATGAATCATTAATAGAAATCTTAATTCTTGGTTATAGGATTTTCAAGAAATTTATTCAATAATTTCAAGTAAAGTTTTCTTGATCGTTATTCTTCAAGTTAGGTTCTTCCGCAAGATTCATGGTGATTTTAAGGTGTGTAAAGCTATCATAGTGAGGAACTTAGTTCTTACTCACGCCCTACATCTAAATTTTTGTTAGTACAATCAAAGTTAAGGTTTCTACCCCCCAAAGATCATGATTTTTGAATTCTTTCTATTTTTAATCTTTGATTCTGGATTTTATTTTATCACAATTATTGTACTTCATATTTTTTGATGATTCTTGATTGTTTGTTCATTCTTATACCACCACATGGACCCTTTCTAATCAAAGTTATTTAAAAACCTTGTCGTGGTATTTCATATTCATTATTTTCACGAATAAAGTATGTTCAAAATTTTAAAGAAGTATTTCAAGAAAGTGTTATTCTCTTTAATTTAAAGTGCATGATTTAAGAAGAGTTTAGAGAATGTATATTTTACTTCTAGTGTTTTATTTTCAAGAAGTATTTCAAGAAAGTATTATTATCTTTAATTTAAAGTGCTTGATTTTAATAGAGTTTCAAGAAGATATATTTTTAACTTCAAGTGCATTATTTTAGAAGAGTTTCAAAAGTATATTTTTGCATCTAGAAAGCATAACAGTTTTTAAGAAGCATGTCAGTCTAATAAAGTGAAGTCCAGTTGCCCCTCGATGAGGTTTTTTTTGAGTATTAACTCACCCTAGAGAATACTTTTATAAATGAGCATATAAAGTTATATTTTGAGATTAGTATTGAGCCTCGATTTGGGGTAATAGTTAAGATAACTCAAACTCCATAAACTACGTAGCTAGTGTAGGACATGATTGTACCGTCATTCGGATAACTCCACACTGCCTCTGAGAAGTCCTATTAGATGGATCCATAAGTTAATATTTTGTTCTATACTCCGGCAAGGTTTAGAATGGCTCTGGCAATGTAGGTAGGATGTTGTATCATTACGAGGCTCACTTTATGTTAGGTTACTTTCGGTTTGTCGGTTAGAGAAACTCCCTAATAAAGTAAAGTATATCTATTTATATATTTTAGTTCAGTATTATCTATTGTTACATCTTACATTATAAAACTTAAATGATTTTACTTCATGTTCAGGCTCCACTTTCTGTCAGGTTACTTTCAGTTTCATTCCAATTTGTTTATTTAGTTTAGTTATTTGCTTCATTCAGCTTTATTACATATCGTACATTCAATGTACTGACGCCATTTGGTGCTGCATAATTTTATGATGTAGTTTGTAGGTACTCTCGATAGCAGATGTTCGGTAAGATCTCTTTCCATCAACAGTCAGTGAGACCTCCTCACTTTCGGAGGGCTCCAATTTAGTTAGTTTAGTTTATTTGATTTTTTAATCATTTTTCGTTGAATAGTCAGGTAGTTTTGAGTTTTGTCCCGACGCCTATCTTCAGTTAGTAGAGGCTTCATAGATAGACAAAATTAGTGAGTCCTATCAGTCTTCAGTGTTCAGTTGATTTAAACATTTTATTATTATTAATATTATTTATATTCAGATTTATTTTTGACTTTTGCATGAAATGTCTTTAAATGATTTTGAATGTCCATCTTATAAGGATTCCACATGTAGGTATAGTTTTTTGCTCAGTAGTCAGCCAGGCTAAGGGTTCTGAGTGTACCAGCAATGGTTCTGAGTGTCGGCCACGCCCAAGGTGTAGGCTCGTGGTGTGACATGTTGTATATCGAGGGTGTATCTAAGCTTAGTTACTTAAGTAGAGTGGTGATTTTAAGACTGTCAATAGTTCAGAGATGAAACTAATAATTTACACAAAGTTCAGGGGCATTTTCAAAATAAACTTTTAATTTAACATATCTCTCTCACATGATTCTGATCAAATTTCAAAACAATACTCTTTCTCTCTCCTACTTCATGAGAATCAAACTATTTAAGTTTCACTATGAAATTTGGTATGAACTTTTTAAATTAAAATAAAATAAAATATACATTTTTGGAAACGGTGTAAAAATCAATATAAATCACAATAATTGACAATTCAAAATATTTAAAAAAAATAAAAAATTATGATATTTTTAAATCTCAAAATTCGAAAGATGCTACATTAATTTGGATGGAGGAAGTATCATTTTTCTCTCAATTTCCCCTTGTCTTTCCCAGATTAGTTTCACCTTTTGGTGAAAAGCAACATCCACAATCGCTGCACTTACACTGCTACAATTCTGCTTATTTCAACACTCTCATTCGTGGCTCATCTATAATGACCCGAAATATCATTTTTAGAAATTTTCGTAAAATTAACATTTTACCCCTCCTGATAATTTCCCCTAGTCATGTTTGATCAGTTTGCGAAATTGGTTCTGAAATTTGATTGAAAAGTCATGATTTTTGAAATTTTTGAGTTTTGATAGGTTTATAGTTGTTAAAATTGGTTTTTCATAATAACCAGAGTTTCGAGTCTCAGAATGGAATTCCTTCAGTTCCATCAACTGTTGAATGTGGAATTTGCTCTAGGAGTGTTGTCGTTTTCTGAATTCGGAGTTGTTTCGTGGATTTGAGGCCTTGAGTTAGAAATCTAAGTGAATTTAGACCTTGAGTTGACTTTGGTCAACATTTGGAGTTCGAGCTCGGATCAGATTTCTAATAAGAACATTGGATTTAGGGGATTATTTTAGGCCTTGAAGAGGTCTTGGTTGAACTTTTGAGGTTTCGAGGGTAGTTTGGCATTTTTGAGTGTAAAGTTAATTTATTATTACTTTCATGGGTTTTTGGTCAAGGAGACCTTAGATCCATGTTTCGATGGATCCATTGAGTCCAGAACGTTGAGTTTACTTGGGTAACATATCTAGTTTGTGTACTTGGAGTTCCAAACGAATCTCGAGGGTCCATTCAGTGATTTTTGTGCCTTGTGTGAATTACTAGTTGCTGAGTTCTGGTGCAGGACACTTTGTCTTCACGATCACATGGCCTTCTCTCGCGATGGCGTGGAGGTGATTGTGTGACCCATCACGATCGTGTGATGCTTTGTCGTGATTGCGTAGAGTCAGTTTCATGGTCATCGCAATCATGTGAGGCCTAGTCGCGATTACGATGGTTCCCATTGTTCCTAGCCCCGAATTGTGTTCCATTTTGGAACACAAGTTTGGTTCACTGTTTCGGACCTTTTGACAGAGTCATTTTAGGAAATTTCGGTGTGTGATCGATAATTCCCATTTTTACCCCAAAATTGGTTCGTCTTTGTTTTTAGTGAATTTAGTATCTAAGTGACAGTATTAACATTGTGATTCTATTTTTGATAGCATGGAAGCATTTGGAGGTCTTACAGAAAGGAAAAACTCTCAAAACATGATTGAGTTTGAATACGTGAAATTATGTTGATTTGAGTGAATTGGGGGCGGGTTCCTAGTTGATCATGTTAACTTTAATTAGAAATTATGTTATAGGCCTATATCGAGATTATTAAGCATTAAAAGCATGCTTTTTAGGTTATGTGGTCATCCTTACCTTGTGGTTGGCCTTCATTGTTGTTATTATTAAATGTTTGAGCATGTTTGACTTTAGTCTAGTCTTAAACTAGTGTTTTCCATAAACTTGCGAAATTTGAAACCTTTTAGGCCTTATTTCTACTCTGACGCCGTTTCAGACGGTTTAAATCCTTGTAGACGGGTGCAGCAGATTGGAGTCTAATAGAATGAGACTTAGATTAGTCATTAACTCAGTTTTGACGACCTTTTATCCATCCTTCCTCTTTCTATGGCCTCGTGAGTTATGTTTGAGATTTTGGGCTTTGCTTGGCAACTTGGGACTGAGTTGGTTCGATCTCGGAGTGTTTTTCTGATTATCTGGGAGTGGACGTCGTTCCACGGTAGCTCTATTATGATGGTTTGACATGAGATCCTTCGACAGCCGTTTCTAGTTGTAGATTCAAGGTCTGGTCATCTTACTCACTATCCTGTACGAAGTTGATTCCTACTAATCGCATATTCATGGTCTGATCATGATAATCTATATCCTTTGCGGAGTCGATGCACACTAGCTACAACCTATTGCCCTTTTGCAAACCATCTGCGGTTCGAGGTCTGGGCTCCCAACTCCTTAGCTTTGACTAGGTCTTATTGGTTACTTGGAGTTTATTCACGGTTATAGGTCCGATCTACACCTTCTATGGAGCAGGACTCATCATATTTTGTTCTTAGTAGGTTTAACTTTTTTGTGTACCTGTTGGGCTTATGGGGTCCGTTCGGGTTTTACATAAACATATGCACGAGTGTACCTTCTAGGCTTATAGGGTCCAGTTAGGTTTATTTTAGCTCTACTTAGTTCTTTTCTATCTTAGTAAACTCATGTGTAGTTCTTTATGTTTTGACCTCTGCTTGTGTCTAGATTCTATCATATCATATTGCTTTTACTTTAACTGCTCAGTAAGTATGTGATGCCGACTAATTATTGTTGTTTTGGTACTCATACTACAGTCTGCATCTCTTTCATGATGTAGGTCCGAGCACCAGCTATCATCATTGATTACTCGAGCCTGTTGCATCTTGGATCAGAGGCGAGGGTGAGCACTTGGCGTCTTGGACTTATCTGTCTCTTTCAATATTCTGGATAGCTAGTCTTTTGCATTTTGAGACAAGCTTTGTATTTTGGGTAAACTTTGGGACATATACTATTTTGTTTAGACAGCTCTATACTTGTGACTTCTAGGTTCTGGGAGGGATCTCTTATATATATATATATATATATATATATATATATTTTGTATGGCTTGCTTCTGCTGTTTTGTTCTATTTATGTTATTAAATTACTCTTCTGCCTTATTTCTACCCTTATATCCACTACTTGTTATTCTGGGTTACTAATTAGCTTACCGACTCATGGATTATAGTAGGTGTCATCATGACTCAATAAATCGGACCGTGACACTTATGAATCAGACAATGTTTATGGTTAAACGAATTAAATAGTGATAGCCAAAGATGGTTAAGGGATTAGTTGTGTGAATTATGTTTTCTAGGTATAAACTAAAGCTCGATAGTTAAAATATATCTAATTTACTAATTTACAAGTATATTTGAAATATGTTCACTAGGAAAAGTTCAAAGAAAAACTTACTTATTCAGATGCAATTAATCCTTACTTATGACATACAACTTTTTCATGCATACATTTTCATAAATTAATCCTTTTACTTATGGCATACAACTTTTTCATGCATAGATCTTTATAATATAGACATTTCCCATCCTTCTGGGGGATTGCTGAGTTTTGATTTTTTAGAGATTAAGCTTTAAAGATAAGGTGTAATGTGAATTGAGAAATAGAGGAAAAATGAAATTTGAATAAAGTTCATTTCTCCCTTGTTGGTAATGAAGAGAAGAACTATTGTGTTTACATTTAGAAACACTGTTTCTACCTCTTGAAGAGTTGAGAAGAGATGTCCCCTCGTGATGTCATCGACTTGTCGTCGTCGCTCTACTTCGACTTCGGCAAATGATTGATTAATAAATTTTCTGGACGAACTTCATTTTTTAATTTTACTAATTAATTTTAATTCAAGAAAAATTATATTAAATTCGCAAAATTGTTACGAAAAAAATTTCGGAAAGAAACTGTTCCTTTCCTTCCGAACAAACACTTCCATCCAATAGAATCCAAACCTGTTCTTAAAACGTGCTTTCACACCAAATTTTAGCTTAAATAGTGATGTTTGCACTCATTTTCTCTATTGAATTTTCTGAACTTCTTTAGCATACTTTTTTTATAAACAAATTTCGAGTCTTCGTGTGATTTTTTACTGACTTTGAGTTTGATTAGGAGCTTTAAAAGAAAGGTATTTTTATATTTCTTAGTCAACTTGTTGTTATCTCCTGCATTCAAAATAGTAAACCAAAAATACTGTTAAGATGAAAAGAAAGAAAATATCTGAATCCAAAGAATTGACTGTGTAAGGAATTTAATCCTCTAATTGTACCAAGGTTCTAGCTAGATTATTTCCTCCCATGATAAAATGGATATACCTATTTAATAAGTAGTGGTACCTCACACTTCAATAACTTCAGCGAAATCAAAAGTTAGCAACGAAGGTGCGAACTCACCTGTTTAGAACAGATGAGTCTGTTTAAATATATGAGTGTTTAGAACAAGCATGGTGTTTAATTCCATTTCGCGAATTAATTAATTCAAATTAATTCCGTGAATATTCTCAAATTAATTAATTAATTAATAATTCAGCAAATTAATATTAAGGAAAAGGAAATCCTTTAATGAGATTGATAAATGAATTTTGCCTAAGCCGAAGCCGAGCCGACCAAGCGACAACGACGATGGTATGAGGGGCACCCTCTACATAACCCTTTAAGAGCTAAATGAATTGTTTCGTAATATAAGGACTAAACTTTTCATTTTTTCAACCAATGAAGGGAAAATGACTTTCATTTTTCCTTCACTTAATTTTCCAGTTCTCATGTCCCAATTCACACATCACTTAAATCTAATACTTATGTGCTCGTATTAATAATATTATGTGTAGATTTTTGTTCTTTACTAAAAAATGTTGACTAAATGATTGGGAAAAGTTTAGAATGAATCAGTAGTGTAAGGGGCTGCATGAATAAGTCTTTTCTAAAATATTTGAGCATGCCTCTTTTTAGGCACACACAAATCATAGTTTAAATGTTTTCTTGGTATTTTTATTTCCTTATATGTACATCTTGACAACAAAATAGAGTCTCCACGAAAGACTCCCGTTTGAACAAGAAGTTTCGCCTTGTGATTCGACATCACTGCTAGACCTCAAACATGCATCACTCGCTCTCTCTCGCCTCCCCATAATATATCTGAGTGAAAGAGTAAACAAGAGGGCAGAAGAAAGAATGACCTCTATATTTTTTTGCTAACGTTATGATTAATTGATTGTTTTATTTTCTTATGTGTGATTGTTTGTTTACTTGTTTTAGTTTATTTTATTTAGAACACTAAAAACTTGCAAGAATTTGAGTAATTTCCTTATAAAATTGATTTAGATTCGTTCGAAATAAATCTTGGCCTTTGAGTTTAAAATTTGGACCCATGCCATTTTTTTAAAAATCTCTTTATATAGTTCGAAATATTGTTATAGTTAACTTACATCAAGTCATTAACTAATATCATTGCTTACTTTCTTTTAAATCTTATGAAATATTTTACTAATACCTTTTCTCTTATCTAGTCTTCTAATATCACCTAATACCTAGTACCTAGATATGAATTATTTTCTCAAATATTAAATATTACTTTTTATAATTAATAACAAGTTTAATTGATCTAAATATGACTAGTTAACCGTTTTAACAGATCTCATGGGATGCTTAGCTCCTTTTCTTTAGGATAATCTAAATCCTAAATTTCCTAGAATCATATAAGTTAAGTAGCCTATTGATTGAAGTTAATTTTAGCATTACTTTAATTAATAATTAGGTATCTTAATTCATCATAAAAATAATTTGGATGGTGACTTCTTAAATTAATTAGTTTTATAAATCACCAATATATTGCACTCACCTAATTAAAATGGGCATTAACAATAATAATTTATACAAAAAACTAAAAAAACTATCAAGAGTATGAAAGACAAGAAGTGTTACCCCGAGTCCACTTGTTCGGGGACAGTTGCTGCAGGAGCTACACGAAATCCATGATATATCACTTCCGATATCAATCAGCATATTGTATTCTCCCGGAGGAGATCCCAATTTTATTTTTGTATAGTACATGCTAAAATTACAGGAAAGCATAAAAAGTTAGTGCAATATGGTGGTCAATAAGCATAAAAAACGCATTAATACTAATTAATAATCATCATATCATTGCCTCTAAGAATAAATATATTGCTTTGAAAACTTTTAACAAGGATCATAAAGTTGATAAGAAAAGCCCATATAATTTAGAAAGTTTCACTAAGGGCTGTTTGGAAGGACACCCTGGTAATTGGATATGGTGTAATTAGGTGTAATTACACTGTCTGTCCTGTTTGGTTGGACAAGTAATTACTTGGTTAGCAGGTAATTGGTGTAATTGGCAGGGGGTAATTACACTCTACAATTCACAAGCAGAGGCTGTGAATTGATGGTAATTACATGGTATAATTACCAGCTGATTACTTTTAAATTTCTTTATTTTTTTAATTCTATTTTTATTTTTTTGTTTTTAAATTTTTTTTTACTTCTATTATTTTAAGTTCTATTTTTATTTTTATTATGCTAAAATTTTCTAAAAGTTTATTTTATATTTTATATTATTATATTTCATTTTCTTCTCGTTCTCAACCTTACTTCACGTGATTCTATGTAATTTTTTCGTATTATCTATTTCTTTATGCCATGCTTATTTTCTCATTAGCATAATTTTGTTAGTATTTTAATTTTTAAATTAAAATAGAATTTGTTGTTAAGTAAGGTTATAGACTTACGTTTTCTTTTTTCTAAAAAAATGAAATAAATCATATTTATGTATGCTATGTTGAAATTTGCTATAAGAGTATTATGTTAAATTTTTTGTTTTGAATTTATAACTTATGTTATATTTTCAGTTTCATTTGTTTTAGTAATATTTAATTCACATTGCAAGCCATTTTTTAATTAGACTTGATAGATTGTCTTTTTGTCGAACTTTTAATAATTTATGACATTTTATTTATATATTAATCTTTTTATCAAATATGCATTTCACGATGTTCGTAGAAACTTCATACTTTTAGTTTTTATGATCAATTCAATTGAAATATATTAATTTGAAAAAAATATAAATCAATAATTTTTTCATAATATTAGTTAAGAACATATGTTTATTAATTAATATATTTTTAAAAAAGAATATATATCTTAAATATTTAATTTAATATCATTTATAAAGTTTCTTATTTGTCTAGTATAAATTTTAAAAGAATAAGCAGGTGTATTAAAAAAGAGGTGCTAAGGCAAACTCTAAATGATCATGAAAACTCTCTTCTGAAATATCAGGTCAGTTATAACACAACATGCCTCTTAGTTCAGAGGCGGACCCACGTGTATTTGTAGGGGTGCACGTGCACCTGTTAACTTCGAAAATAATCATGTTTATATATGCATATCTATCTTGAGAAACTGGCAGAAAGTAAATATAATTAATAGTGTCTTGTGAATCAAGTTGACTCCGTAAGGGCCTATGGGCTATTAGAGATTTTTATTTGGGATCCAGGCCCAATAACCATTTTTTTAAAAAGGACTAGGAGTTAGAACGGTTATGCAAATTATGCCGAAGCTTTGGCTTTCAGTTATCTCTCATCCCCTTTCTCTGTTCTAGTATATCATCCTCTTCTAGTTACCTTCTTCAATATTAATCTATCCATAATTAGTGTGTTATTACTTTATTGTGTGTATTATACGTTGTAACTTGTATTCAGTGATAACAATATATATCAGTGTTTGTATTGGAAATCGGGTTTGTTTCATAGTGCCCCACAAAAAGCATAAAAGTTAATATTGGTGCACTCAGAGTTTTCAAATTCTGAGTTCGCCTTTGCCTCTTATAGGATCCGATTTTTTCACAGACATCATAAGTTTTTACTTATTGCCTTAATGAAGCCTTTTAAAGATTCAAGACACATTCAAACATGGAAACAAAAGGAGGTTGGACATGCACTATATATATTAATTACAATTAAAATGGAAAGATATAATTTTTCATATAGAGGATATTGATGTGGAGATCCTAGTAGTCTCAGAACAATAAAATACTTTTTGCTGACTTTTCATGCATGATAGTGGAAATATCTAATTACCACCCTACTTTATGCTAAATGTAATGCTTAATAGAGGTTAAAATTGTGGGGTGGTATCTATAATAGGGTACTTAATGAGGAAGAAAAAAAATGGTGGTTTGCTTGTCTACGCCTTAAATTTGAGGATTTTGATTTTTGCCTCACCTCTTGTGAATTATTTGATATTAATTTCAAAAGAAAGTCCCTTCTTCTTGTGGAATGGAAGAGCTGGTTAATGATATATTTTCAAAAAAAAGTTAAGGTGCTTTTGGATTATTTATACTGTATAGGGATGAAACATTTTTCAAGAACAGGATCAAATAATGCACCACTTTTCCTGGCTGTGGGAAACTAGTCTTCTCAATTTTCTAGACTTCTGAATTTTCTGATTTTTGACTGGAAAGGCAGAATTTATGAGGTAGTGAAGGAGAATAGGGTTGCAGATGAGGGCAATGACATCTTCATCTAGCTAAAGAAGAAAATGAAGTGTTTTGGAATATTTTTTAACAATTGATCAACATAGAGGATATAGTGTGATGACACTGAAGGTCAGTTTTCGAAATTTTCAAAAAATTACCATTTTACCGCTCTCGATTGTTGCCCCGAGTTATGTTTGACAAGTTTACGAAGTTGGTTTTGAAATTTGATTGAAAACTTGTGAAATTTAGAAGCTTTGTAGTTTTGGAGGTTTAAAGTTGTTAAAAGTGGTTGTTGGTAACAACTGTAGCTACGAGTCTCGGAATGGAATTCTGTCAGTTCCATCAACTCTGGAATGCAAAAATTTGTCGGGAGTTTTGTCATTTTCTATTTCGGAGTTTTTTTTATAGAATTGAGCCCTTGGGTTGGAAGTTTAAGTGAAATAAGACCAACAGTTGACTTTGGTTAATATTTGGAGTTCGGATGCTCGGATTGATTTTTTGACGATTTCATTGGATTTGGGGATGATTTTAGGCCTAGGTGACGTCTTGGTTGAATTTTTTAGAGGTTCAGATGGAAGTTTGGTATTTTGAGTGTAAATTTAGTTTAATGCAATTTTAAATGGTTTTGGGTCAAGGAAACCTTGAATCTGTGTTTCAATGGTTGCATTAAGTCCAGAACGTCGACTTTAGTTGGGTACCATATATCGCTTGTGTACTCGGGCTTCCCAAAGAATAATGAAGGTCATTTCGGTGATTTTCTTGAGTCTTATTATTTGCTGATGTTGGTGTCTTGTGAATGTTAATTATTCATCGCAATCGTGGGCTCAACCCTTGCAATCACGAAGGTATTTTTTTGTTGAGCTTTGCGATCGCATGAAATGTGTCGCGATGGCGTAGGTGAATTACCGTGTGCTTTAATTCGCGGTCACGTGGATCTTGGTCAAGATCACGTTGCAATAGTATCCTGATCTTCATGATCGCATGGCCCTGTGTCGCAATTGTGATTGTCAATTTAGATTAGTTGACTGCTTTACTCATCGCGATCATGTGGCCTTGGGGCCGCGATCGCGATGAGAAATTGTAACCTAGACAAAATGTTTTCCAAAAATAGGGGTTCATCCCCATTTCACCTTTTTTTTGAATTTTATGAACTCGGTAGAGGCGATTCCAAAGTGTTTTCTTAGAAATTCTTCGATTGGGTAACAATTTTAAAGTCTTCATCTTTATTGACCACTAATTATTGCATGATTTTGCTACCTAATCATTATTTTTAAACTCAAAATTTGGGGTTTTCAAAAGAACTTGGTGTTTTAAGGAAAAAGGTGATTTAAGATTGATTTTAACTCGTTTTTTTATGTGGTTTTCACTATTGAGTTCCAAAACCTTTGGGTAACGTGATTTTATACAAAATTTCGTATTTAACCCTAGTTCTCGGGAATAGATTTTTGGGTCATTTTTGCCCTAATTTTAAAAATTATTGATTTGGGTGTTGTTGGTCTTGAATTCTTATTGTAATTCCATATTTGTTTAAGTTGTATTGATTTGGAGACCCATCAGAGAGGGAAGAATCAAGTATCGAGTTGATTAATCGCTTTTGTGGAGGCAAGTGGACCTCTTGACCTTCATTAAGTGTATTGAACCTTATATACCATTGTTTGATTGTGAGTAATGGGAATTGGTGAAGGGTTTCATATATTGTGTGCTTTGATAAATGAGTAATAAGTTCTATTGATGAAAATATGGGGTAAAAGAAGAATCTTGTTGATATTGTGGTAAATGGTGTACCATGAATGGTTAAAATATTGCATTGGCTCATTCTTGATATCGTGCCAAGATTATCTGTGTTGGATTGTTGTTGTGCGGATTTTTCTCATCTCATCGAGCATTTGCACATCTTTATAATTGCATTAATGCTATATTACTGTTATGATAATGCCTTGTTGAAATGATGAGAAATAAGGGACGGGTCACACACTCCGTGGTCAATTCTGTAATAAAGGGTTGGTCCACACGTTCTATGGTAGATTTTGTAATGAGGGGTTGGCATAAACGTTTTGTGGTAGGTGCATGGACTGATATGTCTCCCATGGGTCTCATGATAGGTACGATGAGTGTGTATCATTAGGAAAGACATACATTACTCTGTATGACATTGCACTGCACTGCATTGCACTTCATCTTGCTCCTTGTAATTTGTGCATGATGATATGATATTGTGAATATTAAATTATTAAAGACTGTGGTGATATAAGTATATGTGTTGAGGTTCAAACAATGATGTTCTATACCTGGTCTATTGTTATTTAGTGATGACTGTTAGTTGGGTTGATTGGCTCTATGCAAGTTGTAGTTGTGGAGGTTCAAATGGTGTGGTTGGAGTACTTGTGTTCAGTATTGCTTTACTTAGAGTTATTTAGGTTTGCTTGCTAAGTATCATTATTGTTTGGTACTCACTCCCTTGCTTCTACACTTGTGTAGGTTACAAGTCTAGATCATCGTGATTGCTCATTCTTCTCTTCTTCGTCCAAGGATTATTGTTGGGAATTTGTGAGGTTGCAGCTTACCAACTCAGTGGACACCTCTTACTATTTCATTATGTTCTCTTTTTTGTTCTAGAACCAAAGACATTCAGACTTGTATTTTTTATTGAATCTAATATAATACTTAGAGGCTTGTACATGTGTCACTAGGTTTTGGGGGAATTTTGAGTTATGTTATATTTATCCGTAATGTTCTTGATAAAGTAGTCCTTTATTCTATTTTATTTATGCATTTACTTCTCCTGTTGGGTTTTAGGTTGACCTGTCTTGGTGGGATAAGACATGTTCCATCACGGTTGGTTTTGGGTCGTGACAAATAGTATTAGAGCCTAGGGTCATAGGTCTCGCGTGTGTACAAGACAAGTCTAGAAGAGTCTCAAGGATTGGTATAGAAACATTTGTTTCTTATCTTCGAGAGGCTATGAAGACTGTTAGGGAACATCCATTTGTTAATTCATCCTTATCATGCGTTGTTACTTTCTGTAGTACTGAGTTGTCACATGTTTTTTTGGCAAATGGCAAGGATTAGATCTACTGTTGGTGGTAGAGGAGGGGATGCCATCCCCGAGCCAGTTGTTGAGACCCAACTAGGGGTAGGGGTAGAGCCCGAGCTAGGGGAAGAGATCAGCCCTTTGGAATGGCGCTAGTGAGAGACCATGGCAGAGTTGTCTCTGCCAAGCTAGAGATTGATGTTAGAGAGGACCGGGTTCCTCCAAAGTACGCTGCTGCACCATTGTTTTAGGACACTTTGTTGAGGGTGTTGGAGGTACTTGAGAGTTTTAGTCAGGGTGGGGGCGGGACAGGCACACCAAAGGGCTTTTAGACTAGAGTGGGGGCTCAGACCCTAAATAAGGGACATACTCCAGTTAGTTGAGGTCCGATGGGGAAGCCGCCAGCGGGTCCTACGATTGAGGTTGATCCTGTGCCAGGAGTTTAGGTTAAGGATGCGCCTTTGATTGTGTTGACAGAGGATGAGCAACGCCGTTACGAGAAGTTCAGAAAGATGGATACACCTCTATTTTAAGGTGGAACAAGCGAGGATGCGCATGAGTTTTTGAGTACATATAGAGAGTTGTTAGAGAGTGTTGAGTTGGATGAGTCTCTGGGGTTTGTTATGCTATACTCCAGTTATGTAGGCCAACTAGGGAGTGGTGGAGAGTCTATTTGTGAACTTTGCCGACTGGATCTCCGTAATAACCTGGATGTATTTCCTAGTTCCTTTTTATGACTGTTTCATCCCTTAAAGTGTGAGGGAAGAGAGCCAGTTTGAGGTTTTAGAGTTTGAGGTAGGATAGCCTTACAGTTAAAGAGTATGAGACTCATTTTTATCAGTTTTCAGACATGCCTTGGCTATTCTTCTTGATGGCCGAGAGGACCCATAGATTTTTGAGGGGTTGTCCTACTCTATTTGTATGGTTGTGTTCAGGTCATCCCATGAGAGGACCTCCTCTGTGTCCATTGTGGGTCCCACCAAGGAGGCGGAGTTGATGAAGTGATAGGAGTTCGGGGACCCTAAACGGGTCCACACTTCAGGTAATTTTCTGAAGGCAGGGAGAGATCACTGGTGCCTCAGGCTAGAGGCCGAGGTAGAGCTCAGACTTGTAGGGGTGGACATACTCCTTGTAGGGGTGCTAGCGTTGGCTGGTTCATAAATTATTTGTGGAAAAATCAATACAAAAAATAGCAAGTGGTCGAATGGATCGGAGGAGAGGGTCATAAATTTAAAAACATATGTTAGACTAGGCTAGAGATTGCATAGATCAAGAAATTTAGAAGGGGAACCAAAGTGTAGGCGCAATAATATTTCGTTTTATGTTATATAAATAACGGAGGAGTGAGATAGGCTTTGGTGATATTAATTAGCTTTGGAAAATTCTCAGAAAAAAGTGCACGCGAGGCTGTTAGGCGAACCAGGGACTTTCAAGATCATTATATTAAAATGTGGATTAAAGTAGTATCTTTTAAGGTCACTTTTTTTTCTGGAAACTTTGGAAGTAGAGGCTACTTGTTGGTAAAGTTCTGATGAGAACAAAAATACTAAAGAATTGTAGTTTTAACACTGATGTGATGGTACAAGTCAAGAAGCAATTGATCATCATTTCCTAAAGTCATCTTTTATTGTTTGATAAATTTGAAAGAGTAGAAACACAATAACTCATCAATATGGATAAAAGTCAAATTTCAAATCTACGAATTCAAGGTTGTCAAAATAACAGATTCAAAACTCAGTGAAATAACACACATGTAGATAAACAAAGCATCAAGGCAAAACAAAAAGAATCACCATAATCCGACATAAAATACCAAATTACAAGTGAGATCTGAATACTTGCAATAATTATTGATTTTCCCGTAATTGTCAGTTTTTGATTCCTTGCAAGAGTTTGTTTTATTTTTCTTTTATTTTTTTAATTCAAGTAAAATATAAGTGTGATTATAAAACTAAAATCTTAGGATGAATGAAGATGTGTTTAGATAAGGCAACGTCCTTGCAGATTATTTGCTAACCTAATTTTTCATTTTGCAGGTATAAGAAAACTAACACTCACATTGTTTTAGGAGGTTCCACAAATGGCATAAAGATCATTAATATGGACTAATGATAAATTTCAAATCTATGAATTTGAAGTAGTCAAAACAAGAGATTTACTACTCAGTGAAATAACACAAATGTAAATAAACAAAGCAACAAAGCAAAACACCAACAATCACCATAGTCCAACATACAATATCAAATAACAAGTGAGATCTGAATACTTGCAACAAATATTGATTTTTGCTTAATTGTCAGTGTTTGATTCCTTGCAAGGGTTTGTTTTATTTTTATTTTCTTTTCTCTTTTAATTTAAGTAAAATTTAAGTGTGTAATTGTAAAATTATAATCTTAGGTTGAACGGAGATGTGTTTAGATAAGGCATCATCCTTGTGGATTATTGCTAACCTAATTTTTTATTTTGCAAGTATAAGAAAACTAATATTCACATTGTTTTAGTAGGTTCCACAAACAGACATGTAATGACCCAGATTGGTCATATTTGGACTTTTTTCATATAAACTACTATGTTACCCCTCCCGATAGTTACACAGAGTCATTTTTGGTTGGTTTGTAAAATCAATTTTGAGTTTTGACTAAAAATTTGTTAAGTATGGAAATTTTAGAGTTTAGAAATGCTAAAGTTATTAAAAAGTGGTTTTAATGTCTTTTGGATTATCGAGTCTCGAAATGGAATTCCGTCATTTAATTAGTCCTGAAATGTGTAATTTGGTCTAAGAGACCGTCAGTTTCAGATTCGGGGTATTTTTGAGGATTTGAGGTCCTTAATTGGAAATTATTGAGATTTTCGCCTTTGGGTTGACTTTGGTCAACATTCAGTGTTTGGATGTTCGGATCAGATTTTTGATAGTTCTGTTGGATTTGAGGGATGATTTTAGGCCTAGTGGAGATCTGGGTTGAATTTTCAGAGGCCTGAGCTTGATTTAGCTTTTCGAGGCATTATATTTGTTTATTGGTGACTTTCACGGGTTTCGGATAAAGGAGACCTCTCATCCGTGTTTTGATAGTTTCATTGAATTCGGAACATCAAGTTTAGATAGGTAGCATTTTTGGTTTGTGTGTACAGGGTTCCGAACGAATTCCAAGGATCCATTCGGAGAATTTATGCCTTGTGTGTATTTACAGGTTTTTCTATTCTGGTGCCTGATTATTTGGTCATCGCGATCGTGAGGACCTCTCTCGTGATCGTGTGGTATTGTGTTAGTGTGCATCACGATTGCGTGGAGCTTTGTCATGATTGTGATGGTCAAATTAAATGAGTTGACTAACTTACTCATCGCGATCGTGTGGCTCTTGGTCGCGATCGTGATGAGAAATTGAGACCTGAACAAAATGTTTTTCTAAAATCGGAGTTCCTTCTCATGTTACCCATTTTTTAACCCTAGAAGCTTGAGTAAGGCGATTTCAAAGTGTATATTCGTGATTCTTCGATTGGGTAATGAATTTCGACTCTGCTTCATTGTTATTACTTGTTTATGGCATGATGAGTTGAATATAACTTCATTGTTGAAATTATTTTCACCGTTGGTTTTCAAATCTTTTGGGTTACATAATTTTGTATCAATTTTCAGATTAAAACCTTGTTATTAGAATCAGTTTTTTTTTCCGATTTGACTCCATTTTCGAATTGATTGATATGAGTGTTGTTGGTTTCGAAATCTCATTGTGAATACTTGTTTGATTATATTGTGTTGATTTGGATATCCTTCGGAAGGGAAAAGCCCAAGACTTGGACTGATTTTAGATCAATTAAGGCAAGGGAACTTCTAAAGCTTGTTAAAGCTCGTAAAATCTTGAATCCTCCTTGTTGTATGTGTGGGGGAGTAATGGTAATAAGGTGATAGAGTTAATTTCTCAAATTGAATAACCTTAATTATAGAAAGAGGATTAATGGAAAAGGCAATGTCTTGATAATATTGAATTGAATAATGTGAATTGTCTTGAGTATTGATATTTAATTGGTTGTTGATGAAATGCTCGATAGTGTTGTTGTGAATACTTGTGATTGATGAACTTGATTAGTTTGATTGATGAACTTGATACTTGTGATTGATGAACTTGATTATTGTGATTGATCAACTTGAACCTTTTGATTTGATGAACTGTAATTGTTGGACTGTGATTATGGAATCTTGTGAATTGTATATTGTGAACTGCTACGTTGGGCTATTTTCTGTGCAGGAGTTAGTTGTGGTGGTTCAGTTGGAATAAAAAAGTTCTCGTATTCTAGTTTAGCTTTACCTTGTGAGTATCGTGTTGTTTGCTGAGTACCGTATTGTTTGGTACTCACTCCTTGCTTCTACACTTGTGTAGGTTCCGAGCCCTGATCCGCGTGATTACTCTTCTTTTATCTACATCCGAGACTTTTCTGTGGACACTTGAGAGGTAGCTTCTTGTCATTCCGGGGGGCCCTCTTGTTCCTTATTTAGGTTATTGTTCTATTCGAGAGACAGACATTTGAGACTTGTATTTATATTTCAAACTCTATCGTTATACATTAGTGACTTGTACACGTGAAAATCGGGTTTTGAAGATATTTTGAGAATGACTAAGTTTTTCCGCACTTATGTTATTGATAGTTTACTTTCTGCATTTCTTTCACATTATTTGGGTTAGGCTTACTTGTCTTGGTGGGATAAGACGAGTGCCTTCACATCTATTTTTTAGTCATGACAAGCCAAAAAGATCACAATATGGATAACATTCAAATGGTAAAAGGGCCGAGAATTCCCCTAACCTATAGGAACACCCTTCTTCCACCTTTTGGTCTAAAAATACCCTTCACCTTTATTTTTTGTTCAAAAATACCCCTCTTCCATCTTTTGGTCTAAAAAGACCCTCAACCCATTTTTTACTGAATTGAATTCTTTTACTAATTTGTAACACCCCAGAAATTTTTTGTGCTAAGACTCGAACCATTTTTCATTGTGAGTAGGATTTTACCGAGGAATTTAAAATTTCTTAAGTGTTAAGGTCACTAGATGTAGTAGCACCTTGAGTTCCAAAAAGAACTAAATTGGAAATAGTAAAATCTGAAATTTTGCAAGTTATGCTTAAGTTATGAGTTTTGGGTCAACTTCAAAT
>JAJONR010009145.1:0-18838 GCA_029582245.1 Solanum etuberosum
ATTGACCATCAGTTGGGTTATTACTAATTGAGGGTAAATGAGAGTGACATTCCGAAGATGACTTTTGTGACATTCCGAAGATAGCTTTTCAAACTCGGTATGGTCATTATGAATTTTTGGTAATGTCTTTTGGTTCGACTAATTCCCTGACGACAATCATGGACTTAATGAATAAGGTCTTCAAGCAATATCTTGACATGTTCGTGATTGTGTTTATCGATGATATTTTGATTTACTCTTGGAGTGAAGATGAGCATGTTGAACATTTCAGGATTGTATTGCAAATTCTCAAGGATCAAGAATTGTATGCTAAGTTTAGAAAATGTGAGTTTTGGTTGAGGTCCGCTTTCCTTGGCCACATTATCTCTGGTGAAGGTATACAAGTTGATCCTAAGAAGACTGAGACAGTTAAAAATTGACCTAGACCTTTATCCACTTCAGATATTTGGAGTTTCTTGGGTTTAGATGGTTATTATAGAAGGTTTGTGAAAGGATTTTCCTCTATTGCTTTGCCTTTGACGACATTGACTCAAAAAAAGGTAAAATTCCTATGGTGAGAAGTTGTGAGAAAAGTTTCCAAGAGCTAAATGATAGACTTACTTCAGCCCCAATATTTACATTACAAGAAGGATCCGATGGTTTTGTTGTATATTGTGATGCTTCTTGGAGTGGTCTTGATGCAACATAGAAAATTCATTGCTTATGCTTCAAGAAAATTGAAGGTACATGTGAAGAATTATCTGACTCATGATTTTGAGTTAGTGGCGTTAGTGTTTGCTCTAAAGATTTGAAGGCATTTCCTATATGGTGTTCATGTAGATGGTTTTACCGACCACAAGAGATTGAAGTATGTGTTTACCCAAAAGGACTTGAATATATGCCAAAGAAGGTGGCTTGAGTTATTGAAAGATTACAACATTAATGTACTTTGTCATCCGAATAATGCGAACGTGATGACGGATTCTCTTAGTCAACTATCATTGGGTAGTGTTGGTCATGTTGAGGATGGTAAAGAAGAGCTAGTTTGTTATGTTCATAGATTGGCTCAATTAGGTGTTCACTTGGTTGATTCTAATGAGGGTGGTGTGATTGTTCAGAATTATTTGGAATCGTCTCTTTTATTTGACGTGAAGTTTAAACGAAATCTTTATACGGTTATAGTCGATTTGAAGAAGTCAATTTCTTAAAAATCCATTGAGGCGTTCTCCCAAAGGGGAGATAGTGTTCTTCGATACCAAAGTCAGTTATGTGTTCTGAATGTGGATGAGTTGAGATTTTGATGGAACCTCACAGTTCTTGATATTATATTCACTTGAGAGCCACCAAGATGTACCATAATTTGTAGGAGGTCTATTGGTGGAATGAGATGAACAAGGATATTGAGGATTTTTTGGTAAATGTCCTAATTGTTAACGATAAAAGTTACGCATAAAAAACCCAGTGATTTTTCTCAAGACATTAGCATTCTCAACTTGGAAATGTGTAGATTTAAATATGGACTTCATTACAGGTTTGCCTCGTACTTATCATCAGTTTTACTCGATTTGGTTTATTGCAGACCGAATGATGAAGTCGACTTATTTCCTTACCATAAAGACTTTAATTTTAACCGAAGAGTATGCCAAGATTTATATTCAGGAAATGGTAAGGTTGCACGGAGTGCCTTACTATTATCTCTGATCGTGGTACTCCCTTCACATCTCATTTTTGGAGGTCATTCCAAAAGGGTCTTGGTACTGACGTTTCCTCCTCAGAACGATGGGCAAGCCGAGCGTACTATTTAGACTTTGGAAGATATGTTGAGGGTTTGCGTGATTGATTTCAAGGGTAATTGAGATGATCATTTGCCTTTGATTGAGTTTTCCTATAATATTAGCTAACATTCTAGTATTGGAATGGCACTGTTTTGAGGCTCTTTATGGTAGGAGGTGTAGGTCTCCTATTGGTTGGTTTAAAGTTTGTGAGGTCGCTTTGATAGGGCCCGAGTTGGTGCATGAGGCTATGGAAAAGGTTCAACTTATTCGTGTAAGGTTGAACCCAACTCAAAGTCGACAAAAGTCTTATGCCGATGTTAGGAGAAGAGATCTCAAATTTGATGTTGATGATTGAGTCTACTTGAAAATCTCACTCATGAAGGGTGTGATGAGGTTTGGAAAGAAAGAGAAGCTTAGTCCCTGTTATGTGGACCCTTATCACATTTTGAGGTGTATTGACAAGGTTGCTTTTCGAATTTGAGTTACCTACCGAATTAGCATTGATACATCAATTATATATTTTGTCTCTTTGTTGAAAAAGTGTGTTGGAGATCCGATATCTATAGTGCCATTGGAATGTTTGGGAGTTAAGGAAAGTCTTTCCTATGAAGAGGTTTCAGTTAAAATTTTGGATCGTCAAGTTTGAAAGTTTAGAAAAAAGGAAGTTAATTTCATGAAGGTTCTTTAGAGGAATTAATTATGTAACACCTCAGAATTTGAAAAGCCAAAGTTGGAAAGAAATTGTCTCATTGTGGCTACTGGTTGTGTCCTACGAGACTAGTCTATGGTACATAGGAATTGCTACGGGTCGTAGGTGGAACTTGTAGGAATGAGATTGAGATTTGGAGAATTCAAGTTTCTGAAGTTTGACCTACGAATGAATAGGACGAGCCGTAGCAAAGTTGACGAGTTGTAGATGGGTTTTGTAGAGGTGTTCCAGACTTAGTAAAATTTTATACTTGAATTTGGGTTCTAGGGATTGGGTGTACGGACCGTATGAATTCAGACATACCTTCGGAAGATCTCGTGGAATGTAAGGTGAATTTGGGTTTCTGATGTTGCTTCTACGGTTACCCAGTACGGGCCGTAGGGGTCCTACGAATTTTAGGGCCGAACCGTAGAAGCCATGTGACAGTTATTTTAAGGATATTTGAGTCTTTTCCTATGCATTAAATACCTATACTATGTAATTTTACCCCTATTTCTAAGTCCTATAACTACCCTTCAAGTCGTAAATCTACCTAAATTCTCTCATTCACCCAAATCCCCAAATTCCATCCACATTCATCTCCTCCAATTCTCTCTCAAGCTCTAGGAAGAGTGTTAAGATTCCAAGCTTTGAGTATCCTTTTCCTCCATTGCTTTGGGCCTTTGATCCTCAAGGTATGTAGGGTTTCATCAATGGGTTCCATTACCCCAAATATTTCTCAGTTCTCCAAGTTCAGTTTCACCAAATTGATTAGGTTTGCATTCAATTCTTCAGATGTTCTAATTATATTGATTCAATTGTTTTAATTTGATCTTATTATGATTATTTTGACTCAATTACATTCTTTCCAATTGATTTCACATGAACCCATGCATTACTTCTGGTTTTGACTATGAACTCTTAAAGGCATGAATTTATGAGGAAGCTATGAATCTATGAAAGATGTTTTCATGAGAGATATGCATGATTTATGAAAAGGAATGTCTTATGATCTAGGTTGCTTTAAGATAATCATCAATGAAATTATGAAAGGTTTTCTCACATTAAGAAATCATGATTGGTGAAAGGTTTTCTCACACATGATTTAAAAAGCTACTCTATGATGTTTTAAACTTTGATTAGTAACTTAAATATGATTTTCCATGTATGATGATATGCATATGTTTATGACTATTTATCAGGATTTTACCTAGCACCGAGAGGATATTGAGATTGAGGCTCTCCCGTTAGTTGAGTTCGGGTCTCTAGTAGAAATATCCTTGTCCCTAACTACGTACCCCTTAGGTTTTTTCTTAGAAATGCATAGCTAGTAGATCCACCTAAGCTAGAAGTTCATGGTCCATACTTTGGCAAGTAGGACATCTCTTTTTGGTGTGGGAGCAAGACACCAAATTCCATGTTATAGCTTACATGGTCTATGTTGGGTAATGGTAAATATCCCACAAAGTGATCTATATTTTCTCTAAAGACTTTTATGAAACTCTCATGATGATTTTATGATGCATTGACCATGTTTCATAATTTATGAGTTTTCTTTAAAGGTTTTCACTACGTTTTAGCTTGGTCTCTCATATCTTGTTTCATCTATGTCCTCATATGATAATGTTTTACATTTTATGAATATCCCTAATACTTAGTACATTCCATGTACTAATGCATATTTGTGCCTACATTGTATCACTAATATAGGGTCTGACGATCTGCTTCCTCCCGCTCGTGACTAGTGCTTGATCACTTGCAGTTCGAAGTGTTGATGAGTCCTCATGTTCCGAGGAGCGAGTCACATTTATTTTTTCTCTTATGCTTTAAGCTTTCAGACATTGTATGTGGTGTATAGGTTACATCCCAACCACTCATTTTGATGTAATATAATTGCTTGTCGAAATAATGATTAGACTTCTACTTGTATGTGTATTCATGTCAAGTGGCTTCTGTAGGGCCTCTCGGGGTCTTATACACAATGTCACATCTAGTATATACTTTGGGTCGTCACAAATTTGGTATTTAGAGCACAAGGTTTTAGAAAAGGTCCTAGGATGTATGACAAGCTGCGTTGAGTAGAGCCTTGTTCATGAGTGTGAAGCGCTCCACATTTATGAATAGTAGGATACAAAGTGTTTGGAAACTTCACTTGTTTCATTACTCTAAGGTTGTGCCATAGAGTCTATCTCTATAAAGAGCCTTCTCCTAAATCTCTTCCGATGCTTTTCAACCTATGGCCCCTCAAAGAGCTTACGTGAGAAGGAATGCTGGTGAGAATGTGGAGCTCGAGGTTCCTCAAGTTCTGCTTGATCCTTTGGCTGAGCAAGTGACTCATGCCAAATTTCGAGCTACTTTTCAAGTGTTGGCTCAAGCTATGATGACCCTAACTAATAGAGAGGCCATTGATCTTGTGAAACCAAATATGCGTACGTCGATGGAAAGAATAAGAGACTTCACTTGGATAAACCTTCTAGAGTTCCATGGTTCCAAGGTGGATGAGGATCCTCAAGAGTTCATTGATGAGTTATATAAGATAGTGGGAATTATGGGACTATCTACGGTGGAGAAGTCGAATTGACCGCTTGACAACTCAAGAGTGTTGCTCAAGTTTGGTTCAACCAATGGAAGGAAGAGAGGGCGGTTGATGTGGGTCCTCTTGATTGGGAGAAATACAAATGAGCATTTCTTGATTGTTTCTTTCCCCTTGATATGAGAGAAGCAAAGGTGCTTGAATTCATTCACCTCCAAAAAGGGAATATGACTGTGAAGGAGTATGCCTTGAAGTTTACTTAATTGGCTAAGTATGTTCCAACTATCGTTGCTGATTCTAAGGCAATGATGAGTAAGTTTATGTCGGATGTTTCCAACTTGGTTGTCAAAGAGTGTCGTAGCACCAGGTTAATTAAAGAGATGGATATCTCTCATTTGATGATACATATCAAACAAATTGAAGAGAAAAAGTTTAAGAAAAGGGCAAGAGAGTCCAAAAGGACAAGGACCGGCGATGGTGACTTTTCTCATTTTAGGTCTAGTGGACATGGGCGTCCTCAATTCCAGCAAAGGTTTTTCGGTCAAGGTTCTTCCAATGCTCCAACCTCGAAGTTCAACACGGATAGGGTGTATAACCCTAAACCTCAATGAGGTGGTGGTAATGGATCTTCTATTTGATAGCAAATGTCTGGTCGGTACAGATGGTTGCTTTAATTGTGGAAAGAATGGTCACAAGATGAGAAATTGCTCATAACTTGCTACTAAGGGAAGGGATGGTAGGTAAGCTTAGTCTAGTGATTCTGGTTCAGGTGCTATGAATAAAAATTGATTCTATACTCTACAAACTCTATAGGATCACGAAGATTCTCTAGATGTTGTGACCGACATGTTGAAAGTCTTTCACCTTGTTGTTTATGCTTGATCCGAGTGCTATGTTGTCATTTGTTACTCCTTATGTGGCCATGAGGTTTGATGTTGGTCCCGAAAATTCTTTCTAATTCCTTTCATGTCTCTACTCCCGTTGGTGATTCTATTGTGGCTAAGAGAGTTTATAGAAATTGTCTTATTTCCGTTTCTCATAGAGTACTCATGTTGATCTTGTAGAGCTTGATATGTTATATTTTGATGTTATTCTTGGGATGAATTGACTTCATGCATGTTATGCTTCCATAGATTGTAGGACCAGGTTTGTCACTTTTAAGGTTTCGAACGAACCTATAATGACATGGTAATGGGGAAATTGTGTTCTAAAAGGCCAGTTTATATGTTGCCTAAAGGCTAGAAAGATGATCTCGAAGGGTTGCGTTTATCATCTTGTTCGGGTTAAGGATATAGATTCCAAAACCCCTACTTTTGAGTTGGTTCTGATTGTGAATGAGTTTCTGGAGGTGTTTCCCGATCATCTTCTCGGTATCCCTCTCGAAAGGAAAATAGACTTCGGTATTGACCTTCTCCCAGATTGACAACCTATTTCTATTCCTCCTTATCGTATGGCCCTGACAAAATTCAATGAGCTAAACGATCAATTGAACGATTTTTTGGATAATAGTTTTATTAGACCAAATATCTCATCATAGGGTGCTCCGGTGTTGTTTGTTCGGAAGAAGGATGGTTCCCTCCTGAATGTGCATTCACTATCGACAATTGAATAAGGTTACCATTAAGAATAAGTATCCTATTAAAAGAATTGACGATTTGCTTGATCAACTCCAAGGAGCGAGTTACTTCTTTAAGATTGATCTTCGATCGAGTTATCACCAATTGAGAGTGACACTCCAAAGATGGCTTTTTAAACTTTGTATGGTCATTATGAGTTTTTTGTGATGTCTTTTGTTTTGACTAATGCCTTTGTGACATTTATGGATTTTATGAATAGGTTCTTCAAGCAATATCTTGACATGTTTGTGATTGTGTTTATTGATAACATTTTGATTTACTCTCGAAGTGAGGATGAAAATATTGAGCATTTAAAGATTGTGTTGTAAATTCTCAAGGATCGGGAATTGTACGCTAAGTTTATCAAGTGTGAGTTTTGATTGAGGTTAGTTGCTTTCCTTGGCCATATCGTCTCCGATAAAGGTATTCAAGTCAATCCTAAAAAAACCGAGGCAGTTAAGAATTGGCGTAGACCTTTGTACACTTCATATACAGAGTTTCTTGGGGTTGACCGGTTATTATAGAAGGTTTGTGGAAGAATTTTCCTCTATTGCTTCACTTTTGACGACATTGACTCAAAAGAAGGTAAAGTTTCTACTGTAAGAAGCTTTTGAGAAGAGTTTCCAAGAATTGAAGGATAGACTCACTTCGACTCCTATTTTTACATTACTGGAAGGATCAAATACTTTTATGGTTTATTGTGATGCTTCAGGGATCGGTCTTGAATGTGTTTTAATGTAACACAGTAAGGTCATTGTTTATGCTTCAAGGAAATTGAAGGTGCATGAAAAGAATTATCCAACTTATGATTTGGAATTATCCGTGATAGTGTTTACCTTAAAGATTTGGGGACATTACTTGTATGGTGTTCACGTAGATGAGTTTACCGACCACAAGAGTTTGAAATATGTTTTCACTAAAAAATATTTGAATCTTCACCAATGGAGATGGCTTGAGTTGTTAAAGGATTACGACATGAGTTTGCTATATCATCCGGGAAAGGTGAATGTGGTGGCGGATGCTCTTAGTAGACTATCGATGGGTAGTGTTGCTCATATTGAGGATGGTAAGAATGAGTTAGTTCGCGATGTTCATAGGTTGGCCCGATTGGGTGTTCACTTGGTTGATTGGTGTAGTTGTTTATAATGTTTCCGAATAATCTTCTGTATTAGATGTGAAGGCTAAAGAAGATCTTGATCCAATACTAGTTGAGTTGAAGAATTCAGTTTCCAAAAAATCCATTGAGGCTTTCTCCCAAGGGTAAATGGTGTCCTTGATATTAATGTCGGTTATGTGTTCTGAATATTGATGAGTTGAGAAATCATATTCTGACAGAAGCTCATAGTTCTTTGTATTCTATTCATCCGAGAGCCACCAAAATGTACTGTGACTTGCGGGAGGTCTATTGGTGGAATGGAATGAAGAAGGATATTGTAGAATTTGTGGCTAAATGTCCGAATTGTTAACAAGTGAAAGTTAAGCATCAAAAAAAGGGAGGTTTGGCTCAAGACATTAGTATCCCTACTTGGAAATGGGAAGATTTGAATATGGACTTCATTACAGGTTAACCTCGAATTCGTGGATAGTTTGATTCAATTTGAGTTATTATGGACCAAATGATGAAATTGGCTCACTTTCTTCCTGTTAAGACTTCATTTTCGGCAGAAGAATATGCCAAGATTTACATTTGGGAAATGGTAAGGTTGCATGGAGTGCCCTTGTCCATTATCTCTGATCGTGGTACTGAGTTTGCATCTCAGTTTTGGAAGTCATTTCAGAAGGGTCTTGGTACTCAAGTTAAGCTTAGCGCGACTTTCCACCCTCCGACCAATGGACAAGTCGAGCATACCATTCAGACTTTGGAAGACATGTTAAGAGCTTGTGTAATTGATTTAAGGGTAATTGGGATGATCATTTGACATTGATTGAATTTGCGTATAATAATAGTTATAATTCTAGCATTGAGATGGCATCGTTTGAGGCTCTTTATAGTAGGAGGTCTAGGTCTCCTATAGGTTGGTTTGAAGTTGGTTAGGTTTCTTTGACAGGGTCCGAGTTAGTGCATGTGGCTATGGAAAAGGTTCGACTTATTCGTGAAAGATTGAAAATGGCTCAAAGTCGACAAAAGTCTTATGCCGATGTTAGGAGAAGAGAACTCGAATTTAATGTTGATGATTGGGTTTACTTGAAACTTTCACCTGTGAAGGGTGTAATGAGATTTGAAAAGAAAGGGAAGCTTAGTCCCTTATATGTGGGCCCATATCAGATTTTGAGGCGTATTGGCAAAGTTTCTTATGAACTTGAGTTTCCTAAAGGTTAAGCATCGGTACATCCGATATTCCATGTCTCTTTGTTGAATAAGTGTGTTAGAGATCTGAAGTCCATAGTTCCTTTAAAAGGTTTGGGAGTTAAATAAATTATTTCTTATGAAGAGGTTCCGGTTGAGATTTTAGTTGAGGGTGCTACTTGGTAGGCCGAAGCCAATATGATATCCCGGTATCCTCATTTTTTTCCCTTAACTCCCATCCTAGTTTGAGGTTTTAGTTCCACACGGTTCATTCTTTCGAATTCATGCATTTTAGTCATTCTCATGTTTCCATATGCATGCATGGTCATGAAAAACTTGATTTTTTGATGTTATGATTTAGCTTGGAGTGATTATCCACCTTTATGTGCATTTTGATGACATTTTCATTCATGTTGAGTTGTTAGTTTCTCTCCTACTTTATTCATGCTGGCTGGATTCCCATTTGAAGATGAATGTTCTCGAGGAGGAGAGATTGTAACACCTCAGAAATTGGAAAGCCAAACTTTGAAAGAAAAGGTCTCACTGTGGCTACTGGTTGTGTCCTACTAGACCATTTTACGGTTTGTAGGAATTTCTACGGGTCGTAGATAACACTCGTAGGAATTAGGTTGAAATTTGGGAAATTCAAATTTCTAAAGTTTGACCGAAGAATGAACCTAACGAGCCGTAGGAAAGTTGACGAGTCGCAGATGGGTTCCATAGGGGTGTTCCAGACTTAGTGAAATTTTAGACTTGAATTTGGGTTCTACAGATAGGGTCTACGGACCTTAAGAATTTAGACGGACCATAGGAAGGTCTCGTGGGTAGTAAGGTGAATTTTGGGTTTCTAAAGTTGGTTCTACGGTTGACCAGTACGGGCCATAGGGAGTCATACGTACCACAGGTCTAAACCTTAGAAACCATCAGGCAGTTATTTTTAAGGGTATTTGGGTCTTTTCCTATGCATTAAATACATATACTATATTGTTTTACCCCTATTTCTAAGTCATATAACTACCCTTCAACTCCTAAATCTACTAATGAATGGTAGATTTTCACTCATTTGAGGCTAGTTTAGCTCAATAACTAGTGTCCTCAATGCCTAATTATGTCCTATTCTAATGATATCATGATGATTTACAACTATGAAGGATAAAGAACAAGACAAGGATGAATGTTTAAAAGAATGATAAAAACTGTAAGAAAAAGTGTAAAACTACACTCTGGTGATCGCCAAACAAGAAGGGTGAATCGACTAACAAGAATGATATCGCCGAAATTGAAAGTGACCTAGGATTCTTTCTCAAGGCTGGTGGCGAAATCATGGAGAAACGGCAATGCGCCGAATGTAAGAGGCGAACGTCACTGAATTTGACAGTGTCGAAAGATAAAATGGAAGTTCAAAGGGCGAACAAAGGTGATGATTGGCGACTCACCGAACGAGAAAATCAGACTCAATCAGGATCACCGAATAATGGGCGAACACCTGAAGCCTTTTGATAATGCTCAAATCACTCTCCAACACCAATTAAAAGAGTGAGCGATCGTAGTTAGTAAAACCTAATGAAGAGTCGAGGTCGAATCCCACATGGAATGGTATATCGTGGAGAATTTCTTTTTAAGAATTTAGACTTTAATTTAGCTCATTTGTAATGGTAAGAACAATTGGTTTGATGATACCACCAACTTAATATTAAGCTTTGGTTATCAATTATCACAATTGAACTAAAGTATAGATGAAATCAAGAGTTAACACGCAATCTAGGGGTGTGCGGATTGGTTGATGTCACAAAGGGGTAATTGTGCTGCTCTATAGTGATGGACATTCATGAATAGGCTAAGTCATCTTTATTGACTCTAATCATCTTTGGATCTCAAAGCATCTATGCATAGATCTCCTTTCGGTCTCATCTAAATGCCAATCTAAGCAACCCATACCTTACTCTATTCTCTCTTTCAAGAACAGGGCAAATAGATCCGACCCATAGCCTCTTTTTCAAGCAAGTCACAAACATTAAACCTAAATTTCTAGTATTGAACTGATTACCCACTCCATTTAATCTCTTTTGAGCATCAACCGTAGATCGGGAGTATGAATTAAGTTTACAACCTTAACCCATAAGTTAACCCCATGGTAATTAGACCAAATTCATGTATGAACAACAATAAAACAGAGTATAGCACAATGCGCACTACATTAATCAACACCTAACCCCATTTGAGCACCCTGGATATTGGGGTTTTAGCCACCCATAACAAAAAGTAAAGAAATTATACCTTCCATGAAAGCAGCCATGGGTAACTTGAAATCAAACAATTAATAGTAAACTCACTTTGGATTCAATTTCAATTTATCAAATTCAAACTCCAAGTTGTAAAACCCCAAAACCTAGAAAAGTTTTCTTCAAAGGTAAAGTTCTCCAAAAACTCTCAACTCTATTCTCAAATGAGAACTTTTTAAACTCAAAATGGAACTCTCTAAAATCTCTATCCTTTGTACATTCGTTTTTGATAATGCATGTTTGGATGCTTTCAAGATGTTGAAGGAGAAACTATTCTCGGCCCCTTTCATCATAACACCTAATTGGAATCTCCCTTTTGAAATGATGTGCGATGATAGTGGTTTGGCACTAGGGGTTGTTCTTGGACAACGCAAAAACAATTTTTTTCATCCCATTTATTATGCTAGAAAAACCTTGAATTGTGCTCAAAAGAATTACACCATGACTAAGCAAGAGGTGATAGCTGTTGTATATGTGTTTGAAAAGCTTAGAGCATATTTATTGGGTACCAAAGTGATTGTGCACACTGATCATGCAGCCCTACGATACTTAATGTCAAAGAAAGATGCAAAACCAAGACTGATCCAATGAGTGCTCCTTCTTCAACAATTTGACTTTGAAGTGAAAGATAGAAAGGGCTGTGAAAACCAAGTACCTAACAACCTATCAAGGCTAGAAGCGGATGCTAAAGTGATTGAGGAGAGGGATATCGATGATGCTTTCCCTTATAAATTGGTAATTGTAATTTCTACACCCTCTGTTCTTTTGTATGCTGATTTTGCAAACTTCACTATATGTGGGCTGTTACTTGATAATTTGAGTAGCCATCAAAAGAGAAAATTCTTATTTGATGTGAAGAAGTATATATGGGATGAACCTTTCCTCTTTAGAGAGTGCGCTGATAATATTATTCGACGTTGTATACCCGAAGTGAAGGTAGAAGAAATACTAGAAGCTTGTCATGCTTCGCATGTAGGTGGTCATCATGGAGGCATCTGTACAACTTCCAAGGTTTTACAATGAGGTTATTATTGACCCACTTTGTTTAGGGATGCTCATGGCTTTTGCAAATGTTGAATCCAATGTCAAATGCAAGGGAGTATCTCTTGGAGACATGAATTACCACTGGCATAAATTTTGAAATTGAGTTATTTGATGTTTGGTGGATTGATTTTATGGGCCCCTTTTCTAGCTCATTTGGGAATAAATACATTTTTGTGGTAGTTGACTACGTCTCCGATTGGGTGGAAGCCATGGTATTACCAAATAATGAAGGAAGAAGTGTTACAAAGTTTCTCAAGAAAAATATTTTCAGAAGGTTTGGGACACCGAGGGACATTATAAGTGATGGAGGTTCACGTTTTTTCAAACGTCAATTTGCAGCACTTCTATCAATGTATGGAGTAAACCACAAAATAGCAATGCCGTACCATCCGCAATCTAGTGGACAAGTTAAGGTGTCAAATTGAGAGATAAAGAGAATCTTAGCCAAAATGGTAAATGTCCACACACCGATTGGTCTAGCAAGCTTGATGACACACTTTGGGCCTATCGCACGGTATTCAAGTCTCCTATTGGTATGTCTCCCTACAAGTTAGTATTTGGGAAGACATGTCATCTTCCGGTGGACTTAGAGCACAAAGCCCTATGGATATTGAAAAAGATAAATCTAAACTGGGAATTGGCTTCTAAGAATTATGTGCATCAAACCCTTGAGTTAGATGAATTTTGGATGCAAGCATATGAAAACTCCGCTCTTTAAAAAGAGAAGGTAAAATGGTGGCATGATGCAAAGATCTTGCCTCGTAAGTTTAGAGTGGGATAACTAGTCGTACTATTCAATTCAAGGTTGAAACTCTTTTCGGGCAAGCTTAAGTCCAAGTGGACTGGTCCGTACACAATCGCAAGAGTGTATGGAAATGGAGCAACTGAAATTGAAGATGCAAAGGGGGTGAGATTCAAAGTCAATGGTCAAAGGTTGAAGGTATACTTGAAGTCATGACGTGTGAGTTGTTGAAGTGGTGTACTTGGATGATGCTTGAAGGCATATCCAAGTTATGTTGCGACGTTAAATCAGGAACTTCTTGGGAGGTAACCCAAGTGTTAGTTGTTTTCAATAATGCGGGTGTCACTTGTGTAGGACTTGCGAGAAGATTTGTGATTGAGAGAGGAACTCAGCGATCCGCCAAAGCTACTGTGTGAAGCTCCAGTGAGTTCGCCTAAACGGGCTGCTAAACTTTAGGTGCACACTATCCATTTCGGTGGACTGTATCCCTAATTTGGCGATACGCCGATATGATTGGGCATACCAGATGTTGTTCACCAATTAAGAGGCACAAATTAGAGGATACACTGGAACGTTCGGTGATGAAATGGGACGTTCGGTGACTTGCCCATTAACTTTAGGCAATCATGTTGCAGCCCGCCAAATTGGAGGCTAAATTCTCATAAGCTACAGGCACAGACGACGAACAACTCTGGTTTGGCGATCTGCCAAACGAGTCGGCAAACTCCATTCTATAATAGTTCAGGGAGTTCCTCTATCTATGCTTACCCATTTCATTTCTTTGCATTGAGGACACTGCATTTTACTTTTTGGTGGAGTGAGGGCGACTGTGCCAATATTTCCCTTTTCTATGTGTTTGTTGTTTTGATAGTGTGTCAGTTAGTTACTCTCTCTTAGCCTCATTCACTAAATTTTGAAACTACCCTCATGATTTCTGAAAATTGTGAAATGCTTGAGTTTTTATTGATAATAATTCGAGGATCTATTGTGTTCAATATCGATGTCTTGAATAGTACTCATTATGACTATGCTTTATAGTGTTGGTGTTGAGAGAATGAAATTGATGTGGCTGCACTTTTGAGTAATCTCTTTGAATCTTCTGTTGACTAGCTGCGTTGTGATGTGAGCCTTGCAAGAAACATCGCACATGTGCTTTTGATCTTTTTGGGATGTGCTAAATGAGTGTATTTCGAAATGCCATGTGTGTTGAGTTATTACTTGAAAGCATGCGTGTCAAATCTCAAAATTTGCCTTGTTAGTCTAATTGTTTAAACCTTGGTGATTGTAAGGCGTGATCTTGGGCAGAAATTCTAAGAAGGAACCCAAATTATCATAGCCTTTGTGACTACCTTGTGAGGGTGTGCATCCATTTTGGCACCATTTTAGCCTAAACTATTTGTTGACAAAACCAAAATAAAACCTCATGAGCCAAATTGTTCCTACCTTCTCACCCAAAATCCTTTTTGAAGCATTGTTATGTTTGAATAGCCAACTTAGGCCAAAATCCTAAGTTGGGGGTGTGGAAAATAAGGAGGAATGAAAGTCAAGTGAAGCGCAAAGAACGATAAAATGAGACTCAACTTTGAAGTTGTTACAAAAAGAAGGAACCCCTCCTTATAAAAAAAGAGAAAGAATCATTCCGATGACAAGTTTTTGAAAAATGGAAATGAAAAGAAAAATGAAGTGATAAAATAAAGGGGATTCCAAACAAAGTGAGTGAAAAATCAAAGTTTGAGTTCTCAAATGAAAAAGAAAAAAGAACTTGCGAAAAGGTGAAGATGATTGCAACAATGCTTTGAAAATGTGAAGTCACTAAGCCAAATTGACCATACCTTAACCCTCAGCCCTATTGCATGACTAAAAGACCTTTGAGATCTTGCATGAACTAGGTTGTCTGATGATTGAAACATATGGGCAAAGCTACGGGATGAAGCTTGCATGTGTTTTATTTTGGAAGAGTGAGAGTTGCATTGATTATTTATTTCTTTGTTGATTTTCTTTGTGAGAGCATGAAATCATTTTTGATGTGAGGGCACTTGAATGCATTCATTGAAACCTGGTCCTGCATAAGAAAATAAGCTATAGTGAGCTTGAGCTTGTTTTGAAACCGGATAGTCATCATTTGAAGCTTGTTGACCATGATTGAGTGTAGCATGTTGTTGAGAGTCAGCTCTTATTGAATATTGTTGTAGACACCCATATTGAGTTAATTGTGTTCTTTATTTACTTAAGGACAAGCAAACGTTTAAGTTGGGGGTGTTGATGAGTGGTAGATTTGAACTCATTTGAGGTAAACTTAGCTTAGTAATTAGTGTTATCAATGCCTAATTATGTCATATTCTAATGATATCTTAATGATTTACAGCTATGAAGGCTAAAGGAAAAAGCAAGGATAAATGTTTGAAAGAATTACAAAAAACGTAAGAAGTGTAAAACTACACTCTGGTGATCGCCAAACAAGAAGGGCGAATCGCCTAACAAGCATGATATCATCCAAATTGACAGTGCACTAGGATTCTTTCTCAAGGTTGGTTGGCGAAGTCATGGAGAAACGGTGAGGCACCGAATGCAAAAGATGAATAAGGTTAACATTGCCAAATTTGACAATGTCGGATGATAAAATGGAAGTTCAAAAGGCGAAGAAAGGTGATGATTGGTGACTTGCCGAACGAGTAAATCAGACTCAATTGGGACCGCCAAAAAATGGTACTGTAGCCCGGAGCAAAAAAAAGTGAGCTAAAGCACGATTGGTGACTCGCTGAATGACATAGGCGAGCCCGACTAACGTCACTGATAAAACTTAAATCATCCTCCAAAACTAATTAAAAGAGTGAGCGGTCGTCGTCAATAAAAATACCCAACTAAGAGTCGGGGTCGAATCCCACAAGGAACAACGTAGCGACAATTGAAAAGATAAAGGCTAACTAGATACTAGTTTGAACCTAGACATCCAAGCTACAAAAATATCAAATAAAAGGCAATTTTTCTAATTAAACAACGAACAGGGGCAAAGACTATATCAAGCATGGATGTGCGGGAATTGGGAAAACTTGAGATTCAATCAACACTCAACGATCCATTGTAATTCAATCAATAATCATTCAATCGCTAATGGGTAGGCTAAGTCCTCGTCAATTACGCTAATTATCTTTCGATCTCAAAGAGTTTGATTGCGATATATCCTTTTAGTCTCAATCACACAATTACAAAATAACCCACTACCTTAACTTAGACCTCTCTTAGAAGGAAGCCTTGCATCCAACAATGGAACCCTAAACTTTCATCTTTCGATCTTAAATTCAAGATTCAAAGCTAACATGCGATTATCAATCTAATTCTCTACTTTGCGAGCTCTATTTTCAAGCAACCCACGAAGATCAGAAGCTAAGGTTAAGCGTTCACTCTTAACCAATGAATTCAAACATAAAAACTAGATTGAAACTATTTCATGAAATCAACATGGAAGCAAGGAATTACAAAAGCAATAGAACAATTAATCAAACACTCAAGTAGCCATGTCTATTTCTATTACAAAAGCCCCAATTTCATACATGCATTACACCCACATTTCCAGCAATAAGAACAAAAAAATGAAATAAGGCAAAAGATATTGCTAAACACAAACTTCAAATCCACAATAGAAATGTGAGGCAACTCGCCTTCAATGTCTCAACCCCCTAAATCAAGAACATTATGAGATCTACTTTCTGAATGTGTTTATCTCTCTACAATGTTCTCTCTCTAACAATTCTTGGATGATGAATAATGCCCAACACTAACCCCATTTTCTGAATTTTGGGTCCAAAGCTTGAGAATTTCCAATTCTGCTCTTGTTTGAAAAAAGGTGGGATTCACAAAAGCGGCAGAAGGTTTGCATAAGCAAACTTCAGTTTGCTTAAGCGACCTCCACCCTTTTGTCCCAGTTTGCAGAAGCAAACGCCGCGTCCTCGCTTAAGAAATTGGTTGACTGGTTCGCTTAAGTGACCAGTGCTTCGCAGGTGAGATACTTGGGGCTTAGTTTCTGCTAGGTTTTTGCTTTTTTTAAACTTCAAATCCACTTTTGATCAGCGTTTCCTCTCCTAACATCAAAGCACATGAAATAACACAATTCAAAGCATAATTAGCCTCTTTATATACTTCGAGTGCCGTAAAATCATAAGAAAAAAGCTCTAAATGAGTGCAAGTTCGCCGCTCATCAACACCCACAACTTAAAATCTTGCTTGTCCTCAAGCAAAACAAAAATTCAAAATACAAGAGGCACTTAATTTAAGCACACCACTCTTTCATTCAAAGAATCATGGTCATGGATTTGGTTGGTACTAATAATTAGCAACAACACAAGTGATTTTCAATCCAAGCAATTCCTCAAGTTTAAGCACAATTTCAAGACTTTTAAAAATGATCAAATGACAACAAGGATTCTCAAGAAGTGATTCACAATCACAAGTACTCTAACAACTTCCCTTGACTCAATTTTGGAATCTATCAACTTTACCAATCCATCCTAGCATTCATTCCCTCACTAGAAAAGAAGTGTCCCATAAAAACGCACAAGTATTCACAACACAAGGAACAACAATACAAACACTCACACTCAAAACAAATCATCTCATGAATACAAATGCCAAACCATAGACTTGCCCATATTTTCAATCAACATCAACTCAATTTCATTTGATTGGAGATCTAAAACTTTGTTAAGCTTGTAATGTAGGCTTAGGAAAGGTTAAGATATCATTTAGGTACAAGTGGCTACACTCTCCTTGAACACTACACAACAACTTTTCAATCAACAACTTTTTCACTTTTCAACTCAATGCACACTTCACATCATTTGCTTATTTTTCTTTCAAGATACCCACAAGCAACCCTTTTCAATTTTTTGGAGGATTCAAATGTCACATATATTTGCATTTTTTTCATAACTTTTTCTTTTTTTTTTGAACTTTTCCTCTATTCTCAGTTCTTTTTTTTATCAAGCCCTCATGTGGTAAGCATCCATCGATGATTTTACCATAACACCCCCAACTTAGGCTTTTAGCCTCAATTTCCACGATTCTCATGTTAAAGGAGGGAAAGGGTTCAAAATAAGGTTACTTTTCAAAGAGTTTTAAGGCGTGTAATGTGGTTACCAATAAAAGGATAAGGCTCAAAGGGGACAACTAAGGAAACATTTAGTGCAACAGTGGGATTTTTAGGGTAACATGGGAAAAGGGCATAATATACCCCTTAACTTTGTCATTTAGAGCTGATATATCCCTCGTTATGAATGTGGCTCATATGTACCCTTACCGTTATACAAATGGCTCACATATACCCTTACCGTTACAAAAGAAGCTCACATATACCCTTCATATAAAGGAAGTGAAAAAATTAGTTTTAAATTTATTCTTTTGACTTTAAATTTTAAAAAAATTCATGTAGGGGTATATATATGATCGTTCTAGCAAAGTTCAAGGTATATTTTAATCTTTTTCATACAAAAAATATTTTTTTACTTCTTTGATTATCATTATTCGAGTTTTGTATTCTTTTTTATTTCATTATTTAGTGTAAAGAAAAAAATTTAAAACTAATTTTTTATAGTTATATTGTAATTTAGTTATTGTATTATTAAAAATAAAATAAAATAATGGGGCATCAATTGTAACACCCCGACTTTTTGAAACTCTAATTTAACTCGTACCTTCTTGAAAAAATAAAGAGGGTGAGTAATAAATTAAGAATGATGTGGTATGTCATATTTTAAGTGTTCAAGAGTTGTATCTCAAGTTTTTAAGTTAGGTAAGTTGAAAAATAAAAGTTGGCGAAAGTTATCGTAAGTTCCTTTTAAAATATTTCTCTGAAATTTAGGTCAAATGTCTCAGAGGTTTTCTCCCAATATATAAAGA
>JAJONR010009146.1:0-25182 GCA_029582245.1 Solanum etuberosum
AGCAACAACATGATAATCTGATTTGGATCATTCTAACAGCTAAAACCCAACAATTTCTAACATTCAAGAAACCCTAGGTCTAGATAATATCAAGGGAATCAAGATTCTGACTGAATTCTAGGGACCTAATGGGAGAAAGAAACCCACTAGTGAAATCCCACATACCTGGTTATGAATTCCACGGAGAAATATTTTGATTTCAGGGCTGGAACTGATGAAACCTTGTTGCATTCTGGAACTAGGGCTGGTCGACTCTTTCTCCTCTTTTTGCTCTGAGTTTGCTAAATTTTAGAGAATGAATTGATTAGGGTAAGTTCTAATTAAGTTACTAGACTTAAATTGACAAAAACTACGTAGTTTAGGGGTCGACGTAATTTAGGGGTCCAACGCATAAGGAAAAGACCATAAGACCCCTGACTTAACTGTTGTCGGACCAACCGACGGACAATGGCTGGATCGATGGTCCGTGCTGGTCCTCCATCGACTGGCGTCTGGGCTTGGACCTGAAGGCCACGATCCATGAACCTAGACCACGGACTGTGGTCTGACCTACGGTCCGTAGGTCCTGGCCGTGAGTCATGCCTTGGCTGAATTTTCTAGAGTTCTGGGCTAGAAATTTGGGGTTCCACCTACGGCCCTGGAACACCGACCGTGGTCTGACCTACGGTCTGTAGGTCCTGGCGTAGGTCCGGACTTGGAATAATTTTTCTGGGCTTTTCTTGGAGGGGCTCCAGGTGGTGAACCACGGACCACCAGGACGGACCGTGGGTGACCCTACGGTCCATACGTGGTGCCCGTAGGTGGCACCTATAGCTTCTCAAATCTGCAATCTGGTCTATCTAGGATACAGGGTGTTACAAATGGAAGAAGGAAATTTGGGGGTTTTTTATGGTGGGTTTTAGAGGGATGTGGGGGGGGGAGGGAGGGGAGGGAGGGGAGAACGGGGTTGTCTATGAAATGATTGTAGAAGGAGATTTGGTGTTTATATGGTGGGTTTGAGGGGGAGGGGTGTTAGGGTTTTGCCTGATTTTCTTACCTTATTTGAAGTTTATTTTTCTATTGAAGTGTCACGACCCAAGGTAGCCCCTAAGTGTAACATGGCGTATAAGACTCAGAGAGGCCCCATACGTGCTACTTAGCTTTCATCATACAAGATAATAGAATAAAAGAGATTAAGAGAAACATTTCAAGTGTAAATATTTTATGAAAGTAAAGCGGGAGTCTAAACATCGTCTCAAAGCCATCAGTATATTAGAATAAATATGGGCGTAACCCGTACATCATGTTCCAAAACTTAAATTAAGGAAAGACTGAAAATGGTAAATGTCCGTCCCCAAAGATTGAGGACTCACCGAAGCTCGGAATCTCCTCAAAGAACTCTAGCCACGAAACTTGGAGCTCTGAGTGTCAGACCCTACATTTGGGGAAATGTAGGTAAGAGTATGCGTTATTACAAACATGTACGAAGTATGATAGCCATGAATTAAAACACATAAGGTCATGCTAAAAAGGGACATTTTCATGAGCATGTAATAATCAAGCTAAAACATGAATCTAGAATGTTAGAAAACATAAGTCGTAAAACATGATCAATGCAAGTGAACATTATCTTAAACATTCGTAAGATACATCTTGAAGTAACCTTAGTTCATCTTAGCTTTCTTGTGGGAAGCATAACCGACATGTAAGACCATGTGAGATATTAACATGGAATTTGATATACCACACACCGAAAAGGGTTGTCCTACTTGCCAAAGTAAGGACCATAAACTTCTAGCTTATGTGGATCCACTAGCTAAAGTCTATCTAGACAATTCTATGTTGGCACATAGTTTATGGGACACGGGTAATCGCAACTTGTCCATTCGGTACTAAGCTTAACTTCCACGAATAGTTTTTAATCATATTCATCTTAGCTCTTAAAGGAACATGGGTAATTACCTCTTGTCCTTACATCATGTGACATGGGTAATCTCCTCTTGTCTTTGAATTAGAAAGCATGGGTAATCACCTCTTGCCTTAACATTAGAATAACTCCTTAACATTGGTTCATTTTAAGTGAGAAAGCCTTTCAACCATAAGAACTCTTTTTATCTAAGATGATCCTTTCATGATCATGCTTTCATTTATACTTTACTCACAAAGCATTCTTAAAACATTTACATCAATTTCATAAGAACATGCATAATTTCATAATTCACCTTTTATGGTTCAAAACCCTCTTTCAATCATCAATATCTAGAAAATATGGGTTGGACATGGGTTCATGGAAATTCATCATAAAATCATGTAATTATCTCAATTCATGCTTGATAGATCATAAAACAATCAAATAAATCAATATTTAAAGGAACCCATGACATGGAAGAAAACCCTAACTCAATTGGGGAATTCTAACTTTGTAAATTGGAGAATTTGGGAACTCTATGGAGGAAAGGGCTCCACGGATGAAAACCATCATACCTCAATGCCAATTGCTTAACTTCAATGGCGGAATCGGAGACTTGACTTGAAACCCTAGGTTGAACCCTTCTTCTTAAAGCTTTCTAGAGAGAGAAATATTTGAGAGGAAGACTTGTTCTTCTTTTTGGTAATTTTTTGGGAGAATGACTTGAATGGGTTGATTTTGGGTTAAAAACACTTATATAGGGGTTCTAGGTAAGGGTAAAGCGACATAGTATCAAGATAGAATAATTAGGTAAAGACCCAAAAGACCCTAACTTAAAGCTGACACAACCCTTTAACGTGAGCCACCACGGCTCGTCTAAGGGACCACGAGTCGTCCTGGCAGTCGTGATCCTTGGACAAGTGACTAGGAAGGACCCTTCTTTCCATGTCCCTCCTCATGACCAGCTTCAAGGGTCGTTTTCCCCGTTACGACCCGTCTAGAGGTTCGTGAAAAGCGGCTGGCTATGAGGTGGGTTCTGCCTCCCCTACACGGCATCATGACGCTCCGTATGCCTCCCCACGGGCTGTTAAGGCCCTCGTGGGAGGGGTGCTTGCCCAGCATGCCTTGGAGGACTTGCCACGGGCCACCACACGGACCTTGGTCCCCTTTACGACCCGTCTGGGGCTCCGTGAAGGGTCCCTGGTCCAGGTGTTGGCCTATATGTCCTTCCCCATATCCCCTTTTTGGCCTTGCTCGAATTCGAGGTGTTACATTATATCCCCTTTGGGATCAGTTGTCCTCGAATGAGATTCACGACATCATAAGAAGGGTAGGAACTTAAACCTAACAACCCAACATGCATGCAATCACATAAATGCATATATCCGAGGAGGAAACATCAACTCTAAGATAAAGCATTTTCAAAATATCATATCATGAAGTCTATATGCAATCCATACTCAAATGCACATAAACATGTAGAAATCAATCAAGTTGACTCATTTTCTCAAAACTTAAACTTTTCACGAACATGCATAAATGAGGAAATCATGGGAATATCTAAGACACATGACACCAAAAGAAGTAAACCATGAGGAACTCAATACCTCAAGCTACAGTAGGGGTATAAGGAAATAGATGACGAAAACGGGACATCATATCGGCCTCGGCCTCCCAAGTATCACCCTCAACTAACGATTTCCTCCACATAACTTTCACAGAAGCAACTTCTTTATTTCTTAACTTCTTGATTTGTCGGTCTAAAATCTCAACCAGAACTTGTTCATAAGAAATATTCTCCTTAACTCCCAAACCTTCTAAGGGGACTGTAAATGTCGGATCACCAACACATTTCATTAATAAGGAGACATGGAAAATTGGATGTACCGATGCCAATTCATTAGGCAATTCTAGTTCATAGGAAACCTTACCAATATGCCTCAAAATCTGATAAAGGCCTATATAATGGGGACTAAGCTTCCCTCTCTTACCAAACCTCATTACACCCTTCATGGGTGAAATTTCCAAATAAACCCAATCATTTACATTAAACTCAAGATCTCTTCTTCTTACATTGGCATATAACTTTTGCCGACTTTGAGCCGTTTTCCACCTTTCTATAATAAGTCAAACTTTCTCCATAGAATCTGTATCAATTCTGGGAATATCAAAGCAAATTTTCCCACTTCAAACCAACCTATAGGAGATCTACACCTCCTACCATACAATGCCTCAAATGGAGCCATACCTATACTTGAGTGATAACTAATGTTATATGCAAACTCAATCAAAGGCAAATGATCATTCAAATTACCTTTGAAATCAATCACACAAGCTCTCAACATATCTTCCAAAGTTTGGATAGTACACTCCGCTTGCCCATCTGTTTGTGGATGAAAGGTCATACTAAGTTTAACACGAGTACCAAGACCTTTTTGAAAGGATTTCCAAAACTGAGAAGTGAATTGAGTGCCACAATCGGAGATAATGGGCAAAGGCAGTCCATGCAGATTTACCATCTCTCTTAGGTACAACTTAGCATAGTCTTCCACCGAATAAGAAACCTTGACGGGAATAAAATAAGCTGATTTTGTCATTCGATCTACTATAACTCAAATTGAATCATGTTGTCGCCGGGTGCGAGGTAAACCAACAATGAAGTCCATTTTCAATTCTTCCCACTTCCAAGTAGGAGTGCTAATATCTTGAGATAAACTTCCCGGTTTCTGATGCTCAACTTTAACTTGTTGATAATTAGGACACTTAGCCACAAATTTCGCAATATCCTTCTTCATCCCATTCCACTAATAGATCTCCCGCAAGTCACGATATATCTTTGTGGCTCCCGGGTGAATGGAATATCAAGAATTATGGGCTTCTGACAAGATCAGCTCCCTCAAGTCATTAACATTAGGAACACACAAACGACCTTGATATCTAAGTACTCCATCTCCCCCTTGTGAAAGCCTCTACGGACTTTTTGAGCACTGTTTCCTTTAATTCCACTAAAGTCGGATCAAGACCTTGCTTGGCATTCACATCCTCCACAAAAGATGATTCTAAACCATTGTGAACCATAACACCACACTTGGTAGAGTCCACTAACTGAACACCCAACTGAGCCAATCTATGAACATCTTGAACCAGCTCCTTTTTATCTTCCTCAATATGAGCAGCACTTCCCATAGATAGTCGACTAAGAGCATCCTCTACCACATTCGCCTTTCTGTGGCTGTAGAGAACACTCATATCATAATCCTTCAATAACTCAAGCCACCTCCTTTGACAAAGATTTAGATCCTTCTGATTAAAAACATAGTGCAAACTCTTGTGGTCGGTAAAGACATCCACGTGAATACCATACAAATAATGCCTCCAAATATTTAAGGAAAAAACAACTGTCACTAGTTCAAGATCATGGGTAGGATAATTCTTCTCATGAATCTTAAGTTGCCTTGAAGCATAGGCAATAACTTTTCCAATTCTCGAGGCATCACTATAAATAACAAAACCATCAGTCCCTTCTAGTAAAGTCAACACCAAAGCGGAATTAAGTCTATCCTTCAATTCCTGAAAACTCTTTTAACATGCTTCGGATCATATGAACTTAGCATTCTTTTGAGTCAATGTTGTCAATGGAGAGACAATCGACGAAAACCACTCAACAAACCTTCTGTAGTAACCAGCCAAACCCAAGAAGCTTCTAATATCCGATGGGAATAGAGGTCTAGGCCAACTCTTAACCGCATCCGTCTTCTTAGGATCTACCTCAATACCCTTACATGAAAAAATATGACAAAGAAAAGCCATGGACCTTAGCCAAAACTCACATTTACTAAACTTTGCAAAGAGTTGTTGGTCCTTGAGGACTTGCAACACAATCCTCAAATGATTGGTATGCTCATCTTCACTCCTCGAATAGACCAATATTTCATCAATGAACACAATCACAAATATGTAAAGGTACTGTCTAAACACCCTATTCATCAAATCCATTCATGCCGCCAGAGTATTAGTCAAGCCTAACGACATTACCAAAAACTCATAATGGCGATATCGAGTTCAAAAATCCGTCTTCACAATGTCACCTTCTTTCACCCTGAATTGGTGATAACCCGACTGAAGGTCAATCTTGGAAAAATAGCTTGCCCCTTGAAGTTGGTAAAACATGTCATCTATCCTTGGAAGAGGATACTTATTCTTAACGGTGACCTTGTTCAACTGCCAATAGTCTATACACATACAGAGAGAACCATCTTTCTTTCTAACAAACAAAACTGGGGCACCCCATAGAGAGATACTTGGTCGGATGAAATCCTTATCCAAAAAATCTTTCAATTGCTCCTTTAATTCCTTAAGTTTTGTTGGAGCCATGCGATAAGGAGGAATAGAGATAGGTTGCGTATCTGGGAGAAGGTCAATTCGAAGACTATTTCCATTTCAAGGGAATACCGGGTAGATCATCTGGAAACACTTCCAGAAACTCATTAACAATGGGGACCGACTCGAGAGTAGGGACTTCACAATCTATATCCTTCGCCCTAACTAGATGGTATATGCAACCCTTAGAAATCATCTTTCTATCTTTAAGACAATTTGTAGAACTGTGTAGTCAAGTTTCAGTTTCTAAATGAGTTTGTCCTAGAGTGGAAAGGGGGAAATTCTATGCCTTAGGGTCAGTTTATATGCATAACATGCATGCAACCAATCCATAGCAAGGATAACATCAAAATCTAGCATATCAAGCTCTACGAGATCAACAAGAGAGACTCTATGGGATGAGGAGACGAGACACATTCTATAGACCCTCTTAGCCACAACAGAATCATCAACAGGAGGAGAGTCAGAAAAAGGATCTAATAATACATCCGGAAGAATATCAAACCTCGTAGCCACATATGGCGTCACAAAAGACAAGGTAGCACCGGGTTAAATTAAAGCACAAACATACAGGTTGAAGACTTTCAACATACCGGTAACCACATTGGGAGAACCCTTTTGTTCACCGCGAGTTTGAGGTGCATAAAATTTGTTTTGCTTCTGACTTCCACTAGGACCAGATGAAGTATTAGGTTGAGCCCTTCGACAATTATCTCCATCACTCTTAGCAACTTAAGTACAATCTCTTATCTTGTGGTTCATCTTACCACAACCAAAGCAAGCATTAGAACCTTCTAGGCACATGCCCTTGTGCTTCCTTCCACACATAGCACAAGTAGGCAATAAGACCCACTACCGCTTCCTCCTTAAGGCTTAGGGTTAGACACCCTCTCTTTGTTTAACCTAGATGGAACATTTGAGGAATATTAATCGGAAAACCTTTGTCGATCTTAGAACGACCATGTCCATCAGACCTTGAATGTGAGAAGTTACCATCACTGGTCTTAGCCCTCTTTACCTCCCGAGACCTTTCCTTAAGTTTCTACTCTTCGATTTGTTGAGCATGAACCATGAGACGAGAAATATCCATATAATTGACAAGAATAGCGGTACGGCATTCCATAACCACCATCTCAGACACACGCGAAACAAACTTACTCATCCTTAACCTAGGATCAACAATCATAGTGGAAGCATATGGAGACAATTGTGTGAACTTCGAAGCATATTCCTTCACACTCATATTTCCTTGACTAAGGTTGACGAACTCAAGCACCTTTTCCTCCCTCGTCTCAAGGGGAAAGAACCTATCAAGGAAAGCAACTTTGAACTTTTCCTAATCGAGAGGACCCGCATCTTCCGATCTCCCCTCTTTCTATTAGTTAAACCAAACTTGAGCAACACCCTTAAGTTGATAAGCGGCCAATTCTGCCTTCTCTACCGGCATCACTCCCATAATCATCAACACCATGTAAACCTCATCAATGTAATCTTGAAGGTCTTCCTCAACCTTAGAACCATAAAACTCCAGGGGATTCATTCTAGTGCAGTCCCTCACTCTAGATGCCACCGCACCCACATTTCGGTTCACGGGGACTGGAACCTCTCTATTGGCTTGGGCCATCATGGGTTGAGCCAACACTTGAAAAGAAGCCCTAAACTCTGCATTAGTCACTTGCTCGGCCAAAGGGTCGGTCGGAACTAGAGGAGCTTGAGGAGGAGCTTCTCGTTCCACATTCTCTCCCGCATTCCTTCTAAAATATGATCTTTGAGTAGCCATATCCTGTAGAGCATCGGTTAAGGATTAAGAGAGAGACCTTATAGAGTTAAACTCCATTGCACAAATTTAGAGTAGTGAAAGAAGTGGAGTTTCCTAGACATCTTGTAGCCTCTCATTCCTAAGTGTGGCGCGCTTCACACTCATGAACAAGACTCCACTCGATGTGGCTTATGAAACTTCCTAGGACCTTTCTAAACCTTGTGCTCTAATACCAAGTTTGTCAAGATCCAAGGTAGCCCCTAGGCGTAACCTGGTGTATAAGACCCCGAGAGGCCCCATACAATCCACTTAGCTTTCATCATACCAGATAATAGAATAAAAGAGATTAAGAGAAACATTTCAAGTCTAAAAGTTTTATGAAAGTAAAGTGGAAGTACATCGGCTCTAAGCCATTTAGTACATAAGAATGAATCTGGGTGTAGCCGTAAATAATGTTCCAAAACTGAAAGTAAAGAAAGACTGAAAATGGTAAATGTCAATCCTCAAAGCATGAGGACTCACCAAAGCTCGAAATCTCCTCAAAGAACTCTAGCCACAAAACTTGGAACCCTGACTGTCAGACACTACATTTGGGGAAATGTAGGCAAGAGTTTGTGTTAGTACAAAAATACACCAAGTATGATTGTCATGCATAAAAACACATAAGGTCATGCTAAAAAGGGACATTTTTATGAGCATGCAATGATCAAGATAAAACATGAATCTTGAATGTTAGAAAACATAAGTCGTAAAACATGATCAATGCAAGTGAACATTATCTTAAACATTCGTAAGATAATTCTTGAAGTAACCTTAGTTCATTTTAGCTTGCTTGTGGGAAGTAGCCTTAACCGACATGTAAGACCATGTGAGATATTAACATGGAATCCGGTGTCTCCCACACCGAAAAGGATTGTCCTACTTACCAAAGTAAGGACCATGAACTTCTAGCTTATGTGGATCCACTAGCTAATGTCTATCTAGTTTATGGAACACGGGTAATCGCAACTTGTCCACTCGGTACTAAGCTTAATTTCCACAGAATAGGTCTTAATCATATTCATCTTAGCTCTTAAAGGAACATGGGTAATCACCTCTTGTCCTTACATCATGTGACATGGGTAATCGCCTCTTCTCTTTCAATTAGAGAGAATGGGTAATCGCCTCTTGCCTCAACATTAGAATAGCTCCTTAACATTGGTTCATTTTTAGGTGAGAAAGCCTTTCAACCTTAAGAACGCTTTTTATCTAATATTATCCTCTTATGATCATGCTTTCATGTCTATGTGAGAAATCCTTTCAAAAACACAACAACATCATTGATATTTGATAACACTCAACTACACTTCATCTTATTCTAAGTGTAGGCGGTCACAATCAAATATAAACCCAATGAAGAGTTGGGGTCGATCCCACAGGGAGTGATACAGTAAAGAATTCAATTACGAAGTGAAAAAAGAGTTCTAATCGTTTGTAGAAGTAAATATTTTCAAAACAACTAAATTAAACGGCAGGGGTTTGACAACTAATGTCAATTGGGGGGTATTAGAGTGAGCAATTAACAACCACAAAAACATGGGAGTAATCGAATAGAGAGGGGTCCTTGGGAGTGTGATCAATTGAACACCAATTTAGCTAGATGCGTGATTATTACTTACTAACAGTCGTTGAATCTTAGTTGGTAGGCTAGGCTTTAAGTGTAATAGCTATTTCTCAATAAACTATCACGAATCAAGCGAACTCTCTCAAATCTCGACAAGCCCAACAAATATAAACAACCCAAAACCTCAATCAATCTACTTTCTCAAGCAAGATTGGTAAGATTTAATTTAGACCACTTTCTCAAGCTAAGTCCACAATAACCCAATCATTACAATCATCAATTAATAGTTTTAATTCTAAAACCTCTTTCTCAAGGAAACTTTGAATGCGAAACTAGAACTGCATTTGCAACCACAATTCATTAATTAAAATTCAACTATTTATTGAACCCACTTCAAATAAACAATAAAATCAGTAAATACTAACACCCATAAGCTAATTGGAATATTCAATCACATGATCACACCCCCCCAAGAATGGGGGTTTTAGCCAAACATAATAAAGAGCAAGAAATTGTTACCGACTATGTTTTCCATCAGCTTGGGCAACGATCCACAAGTCTTCAAAACAAATTTAAACCCTAAATCTCTACTCAAAAACTCAAAGAACAATGTTAGGGATCACAAACCCAGAACTGGAAAACCTCAGAACTCTCAAAAACTCCAGAACTCCTAAAAACTCGAAAAGATCCACTTTCTTCTTTTGAAAATTGCATTTATACTTTTCCAGATTTTCAGCTTCGGAGCCACTCAGCAAAATAAGTCAGGCTTCGCCAACCAGGTCGGCGACGCGCCGAGTGCTCCCTTCCATCGCCTTCTTGGCTTAGCTTTTCACCACTTCCATTTTGTGAGTTTGGGCGATCAAAATTACCATTGCCGTTCCATTCGGTGCTTCGCTGAAATACCTTTTCCCTCACCGAGTTGGCTTTGTCCATGGGCTGGCCTACTGTAACTTTTAGCGAGCTGAAGAGCTACTCGGTGACTCACCGAGTAGATTTGATGAGCATCACCCTTGCTTTTCTTTAGCTTTTGCGCTCCATTTTGCTCGGTAATGTCCTTGCCTTGCTCTTTTGCCTTCATTACTGTAAATTAATATTTTAACATCAATTTAGCACATAAAATAGGCAGTGAGGACACTAAAACTCTGAATATTCAGCCCTAAATGAGTCAAAATCCCTGATTCATCAACACCCCCAACTTAAACTTTTGATTGTCCTCATGTAAATCACAAGATCAATAAGTTCAACAGAGATGTCTACAAATAGTGCTACTCAAGACTCAACATGAATGCACAAGAGGTTCAATCTACCCATGCAATGTTCAATTGTGCACTACAAGTTTCAAACTGTGACTAGCCATCATCAAATAGAACTCAAGCTCACAATGCTTGCTTCAAATGCAAATTCAAGCTCAACAAAAGTATTTGAATGCCCTCACGTCAAGAATGATTCCATGCTCACACAAAGATCATTTAAATTTTAGAATTAAGGAATCAAAAGCTACTCTCACACTCTCAAAGATAATCACATGCATGATTCTACACATAGGCTTGTCCGTATTTTCCAATCAACACAATATTAAGCTCAATCAAGATCAGAAAGGTCTTTCAAGGCTTGTAACGGGGTTGAGGGTAAAATTATGATCATTTAGTCTTAGTGACTTCTACCTTCATGAAGCATGTCCTGCATTTCACTTTTTCTCCTTTCCTTTCACTCTTTTTTATTTTCACCATCCACCCTATGTTCTTTTAAGCATGACTCATTGGACACCCCATTCCTTTTATCCATTGCACAAAATTTATTTCAATGTCTTTTTCTTTTTCAATATTTTTCTTCTCTTTTCTCTCTTTTTTTATATGGAGGAGTTCCATATTTTTCAACACAAACCATCAAGAGAAAATTTCTTTACAAACTTCTTGACTTTCCTCCTTTTCACCACACCCCCATGGCTATTCAAAAAGGACCAATGCTTCATAAAGATTTTAGGTGGGCAGGAAAGAGGTCAAATGTGCTCAAGTTTCATCCAAAGAAAAGGATAGGCTCAAATGGTGCCAAGCTAGGTTCACACTCTTACACGGTGGTCGCAAAGAGGTATAATGGCAATTTGGTTCACTCCCCAAAATTTGTGCCTAAGATCATTTCTTTCAATCACCTACATTAGTCAATTGGACTAACGGGGCAAGTTCTAGGTATTACCAAGCACATATTTGAAGACAACCTCACCACACATGGCATTCAACAGAATCATTAATCAAGATTCTACAATTTAAGCTCACGTGCAACGATCATCACAAGATTCATTTCAACAATCGGCCAGTCATAATGAGACGCTAAGAGTTCACACATGACTAATGCAACTCAAATTTGCCTCAGTGGAATCGCACACACATATCGTTCAATCGAGAGCACTACTCAAGTCATCGGTATTGATCACAACCGACACTCAAATATGCAAGAGAACAACCACATTCACAAACATCAAGAGGTGAAATTTTTAATTTGGATCAAAACCAACATTCACATTAAAAACCAATGGATCAAAAACCAACATTCACATTAAAAAACAAAAGAACCAATAGTCACAAAAAGTAAACATTCACAACAAGCTATCAAAAATCACACAATCTCAAAAAAATCAAGCCAAAAGAGGTAGGTATGAAGATACCTCACCCCGCCTAACAAAACTAACAATTGTCCTCAATGTGAAAGAAATAAAAAGTCTATAAATAAAGCAGAGAAAGAGTCAAGATCCCCCTGTCAGGTTAAGCCTGAGGTGAACTCTGCACATCCGGGACTCTCCAATCTGGGCATCAGTGTCTGGCTCAGCTCTATCATTTTCTCCACTAGAGCCCACCATCGATGTATCCCGAAGAGAAGCCTCCATAGTTGTCTGGACCATCACACCCTCTAAGTCATACAGGTCCTTATATACCTCTGAATCGTGGGTACCAAGCTCCTCCTCATCAATCTCGGGGGCATCAGACTCGGCATCATCATCAGCCTCGGTAGCATCTCCGGTTGTAGTAGCCGGAGGGATCTCAGAAATGGCTGGCAACTCTGTACTCGAGACCGCACGAAAGTCCACCATGCATAAAAGCATAGACAAATCTGTGGATTTAAGCTCATCCACATCATGTCTCAGGCTAGTAACATCAGCTCTTAGTGTCGTCACATCATCCGACTGGTGTCCCCTCTGCTCACATGTCTCCACTCTCACAGTGAGGGCATCTAATGCCAAGACATGTGCGGTTATCAGCTCCCGATGCTCTCTCAACTCAGCCCAGATAGGAGCTAAGGTAGCAGCAATGGCCCTCTCAATCATCCCGGGGACATCAGCCTCTACTCAGGAGGCACGAACATTAGTAGATTGGGACAGATGGCCCATCTTGAACAGCATAGCCAGGGTCAATTGGGTGGGGAAGCAGCAGCAGTAGAAGTATGAGCAGCAGCAGAAGTAGAACGAACATTAGTAGAAGTGTCAGCGGTACCTGAAGGCTCACCGGCCCGAGTAGAAAGGGATGTATCTGTCTGTAGCATCTCCACGTAAACAACCTGGTAAGTTTCCACCGGTGCAGCTCTCCGCCTGTCAGCCTCCTCCCTAGTGTACTCGGCCTCGATCCTCCGGATGTTAGTAGAGGAAGTGGTAGTCACTTCCACATCCGTCTTCTCCATAAATGGCACTCGAGCACGCCAGCATAGCTCCGTTATCAACACCGGGAACGGAAGTGAGGTCTGACTCTGCTTGGACCTCATGGCTATCTCCTGCTCTATAATCAACCCAAGATTCAGCCTATCCCGATCTATGATGCATCCCAACAAGGCCGCGTTAGGGTGCCGGAGTATGGACTCATTCTGTAAAGGCATGAAGGTGCTGCTAATAAATCCGAACCAATACCAGGCAGCCACATTCAAGTCCTTCTTCTCTATCTGAACTCCTGGCTTGATCCTTAGCGGTGTGCTGTCGGAGATCAAAGGAACAAACCAAACCTTTAAATAATCCAGGGTCTTCTTTTGCACCCCAGTACCTCATTGATATCGGTGCTACTGCATTTCACCCTTCTACCACGCACCACTACATGGTCAACCAGTGCAAACGAGTTGGCCTTCTTTTTCCCTATTGGCACAAACTTCCCATACTTAGCATAAAACTCTCCGACCCAAGAAGGTATGTAGGATCCTCGGGGCCAGGTAACGATCTCAAAATTATGGAACTTGATAGTGTTCCACACTTCTGGGTACCTATCCACCACTCCATCTGTAGACAGTCTCTTCTCCTCTAGGATAGTCCTCAACATCGCAGCCTTTAGTTTGTTCAATGACTAGGGAGGGGGTGCGTGTACTGGTGGCACTGGAGGCCCCTGCTCAACCGTCTATGCTGGAGGTGGTGGAGGTGTAGGAGTCACTGGTATCCTTGACGGATCATGGAGCACTTTAGAGCGCAACCTCATCTCTCCTTATTTGCAAGTTCTAATCATCCTCTGGCTCAGATACAGAGACTGGCGATCTATACCCCGAGTTTCCCTCATAGTCAGACTCTGATGTGGTGAGGTGGGTGGCATAGATGCGCATACTATCGGAGCTCGTCTCTGCTGGACTTGGCTCTGCAGGTCCCTTCCCTTTGGTTGTGTTCTCCCCCCTAGTCGGAGGAAGTTTGGCTTGTGTAGCTCGGGAGGGAGCAGCACCCTCACTGATAATAATACCCCATGCATGCTTACGGGGTGGTTGATTTCTTCCTGGAACCTTAGGTTTGGCAATACCTGCAAAACAACATAGAATAAACCAACACGTTATAAATAGTTCAAAAAATATCAAAGTTTAAAAACCTGTAGGAAAACTCACCGAGTAGGTCGCGAGTCGTCGAACCAATTCAGCGTCTAAGTCGGGTTTGCCGAATGTTCCAGAATCAAACTTCACAGAAATCAATACAAGTTGGTGATGCCCAGGGCCTTTCGGTGAACTAAAAGTAGCACGCCGAATGTTACAAAATATTTCCTAAAATTGGCACTTAGAAAGGGTGATCTAACAGACATTCGGCGAGTCGCCGAGTAAACTTTGCAAGCTCAAGTATATCGCCGAATGTTACAGATTAAAATCATCAAAAATGAAGAATAGAAAGGACGGTCCAGGATTCACTTGGCGAACCGCCGAGCCGTTCAGCGAGCTCGACTAAGCTCGTTGAATGGTCCCTCGTGCTAGTTTTTTACCCACACCTTCAATTTTTAACCCAAACCCCACGATAATGAAATTAGCACCTATTCTATGCAATTAAGCCCAGAACCATACCAATAATGACTTGGGGGTACTTGGACTTCCCCCCATTGGTCAAAAATTGACCTATCGATCTCTTTTTCCCTTAGAATGACGTCACTCGCTCTATGATTAGGCAAAATCAGTTGGTCGGTACAATTCGGGTTACTCAGACTTCACCCACACCAAACCCAACATACAAATAATAGATAACCATGATTTCAATCAATTTAAACATGGAAATCAACAATTATATGGTAAAACACACACAAACATTAACCGATAGTAGCCCATACGCACAATCAATAAATTACTCAAGATTAAGAAATCAATTCAAGAATATTATGAGCATGCATCAAAAAATACTAAAGATTAAGCCGAGTTCGGGACACCAGCCTAAAAAATAAATAAGAAAAGTCTAGGCTATCGAGTACGCATTTGATCCACACACAGAAACAACGAGCAAAATATATTCGATAAATCGAGTGCAAGAGTGTAAAAGTTGGAAAATATAAAAAGAAATGGAAATTTGAATGTAAAACAGTTAAGATCCCTTTTTGACCCTTCAGTTCGCGCCCTAGTCGGCGACACCAACTTATGTCACTGACCATTCGACGATGCGCCGAATGGTGCTGTTCCCCGCCGAATGTTACAGAAATCTAGCATTTTGGTTGGTCAAGATCGGGCTGCCCGACTGGTACCTAAGCTCGCCTAATTGCCTCTTTTCCCAAAATTTCAAGTTTTCAACCTGCACATCGAACATCCGTTATTTAAACAACAACATTAAAAACTAAAAACTTGGGTTGCCTCCCAAGAAGCGCCTTATTTAACGTCGTGGCACAACGAAGACACACTTTTAAGCTTTGTTCTTTGGGTTAACCATGGTATCACTAGGTAATCCACCTTTTTGTCTTGAGTTCAATTGAGTCGAGATTTGACCCATTTGTGTTTCCAGCTTCTTAATCGATACCGAATGTGATGTAACTGTTTGATTTAGAGATGAGACGTCATCTTTCATTTCCTTTAGCACCTTTTCTGATCCTTCCACTTTGTTGAGAATGTGTGCAAGCATATCTTCGGTGCGGAAATTTTAAAGATCAGTCATTTTCTCTTTTGGCTTTTGATGCTCATGGGGAGGTACATATCATTCTTTGTCACTTTCCCTCTCTCTCCACTTCATACCATGGTCATGCCTTTCCCTATCTCAGTTTCTCAAACCGTCATCACGCTCTATATTTCAACCTTGGTTTCCGCTTGGCCTTGGATAGTTTGGACGGAAACCTCCTCCCTGATTTGCCAGAAAATGCACTTCTTCATTGTACATAGCTTCAAAGTGCGCATCATTAGGATTTACTCCACTAACTCCATCTGCATTCACAGCCTTAGTACCACTTCCCATGACATGTTTCGACAATAGATCCATTTGGGTCATCATCTTATCCATGTTTTCATCCCGCTCTTGGTCCTTTTCTATTTGTTCCTCTGTCATCCTGAAGGTCAAAGGAGACACTTGATTTTCCCTAGTGTACCAAGCACGGTTAATCTTTGTCATCCCATTAAGAAGAGTAGATGCTATTTCAAATGGATGTTGCATGATTCCTCCTTGAATGAGTTGGTCAGCCACGCCCTTGTTGACTGAATCTAGATTTCGATAGAAGTGTTGTAACAACACATTGTTCGGGAGTCCATGAGTTGGACATTGGAGCAACAACTAGTGAAACCTCAACCATGTCTCGTGAATTGGTTCACCATCCAATCATTTGAAGTTCTGAATATTATATCTCAATGCTATCATCTTCGAGGGAGGGAAAAACCTTACATAGAACACATCAGTGAGCTCTTCCCAAGAAGTAATTGAGTCCCTTGGTAGGTCGGCTAACAACTTTGTTGCCTCCCCCATTAGAAAAAAAAGGAACAAACAAAGTCGGACCGACTCCTGAGTGATGTTCTTGAAAGAAAATGGCCCACACACATCTACAAAGTTTTGGATGTGGTCATGAGGATATTCAGTAGCTAGACCTCAAAATAAACCCTTCGTTTGCAACAGCTGCAACATAGTGCTAGTCACATGAAATACCGCATTGCCTACAACCAGAGGAAATCAAATAGCACCCGCACTTCCCAACTGATCTTCATTAACATCGTGCAAGTTACCGATGTCATCATTGTGTTTAAGTTTGCTAGCATTGCTCCCATTAACACTCATTTCGTCACTTGTATAAGAGCAGCCAACAAAAAACAAAAAATAATTTGATTCAAGTACAACAAGATTAGTTCACAACTAAACTTTAGTAAAAGAATTCTAAACACCACTCCCCAGAAGTGGCGCCATTTTTGATAACGCTCAACTACACTTCATCTGATTCTAAGTGTAGGTAGTCACAATCAAGTATAAACCCAACGAAGAGTTCGGGTTGATCCCACAGGGAGTGATACAGTAAAGAATTCAATTATGAAGTTAAAGAAGTGTTCTAATCATTTGTAGAAGTAAACATTTCCGAAATAACTAAAGTAAATGGAAGGGGTTTGACAACTAATGTCAATTGGGGGGGATTAGGGTGAGCAATTAACAACTACAAAAACACGGGAGTAATCCAATAGGAAGGGGTCCTTGGGAGTGTGATCAATTGAACGTCAATTTAGCTAGATAGGTGATTAGTACTTACTAACAGTCGTTGAATCTTAGTGGGTAGCCTAGGATTTAAGTGTAATAGCTATTTCTCAATCTTAACTATCATGAATCAAGCGAGTTCTCTCGAACCTCGACAAGCCCAACAAATATAAACAGCCCAAAACCTCAATCAATCTACTTTCTCAAGCTATATTGGTAAGATTGAATTCAAACGCACTTTCTTAAGCTAAGACCACAATAACCCAAACATTACAATCATCAATTATTAGTTTTAATTCTAAAACCTCTTTCTCAAGCAAGCTTTGAATGTGAAACTAGAACTGCATTTGCAACTACAATTCATCAATTAAAACTCAACTATTAATTGAACCCACTACAAATCAATAATAAAATCAGTAAATACTAACGCCCATAAACTAATTGAAACATTCAATCACATGATCACACCCCCAAGAATGGGGGGTTTAGCCACACATAATAAAGAGCAAGAAATTCTTACGAACTATGTTTTCCATCAGCTTGGGCAACGATCCACAAGTCTTCAAAATAAATTTAAACCCTAAATCTCTACTCAAAAACTCAAAGAACAATGTTAGGGATCAAAAACCAAGAATAGGAAAACCTCAGAACTCTCAAAAACTCCAGAACTCCTAAAACTCGAAAAACTACACTTTCTTCTTTTGAAAATTGCATTTATACTTTTCTGGATTTTCAATTTCGGAGTCACTCGGTGAAATAATTCTGGCTTCACGGACCAGGTCGGTGATGTGCTGAGTGCTCCTTTCCATCACCTTCTTGGCTTAGCTTTTCACCACTTCCATTATGTGACTTTAGGCGATCAGAATTACCATCGCCGATCCGTTTGGCGCTTCGCTGAAATACCTTTTCCCTCACCGAGTTGGCTTTGTCCGTGGGCTGTCCAGCTGTAACTTTTGGCGAGCTGAAGAGCCACTCGGTGACTCGCTGAGTAGCTTTGGCGAGCATCAGCCTTGCTTTTCTTCAGCTTTTGCGCTCTTTTTTGCCCGATAATGTTTTTGCCTTGCTCTTTTGCCTTTATTGCTACAAATTAACATTTTAAAATCCGTTTAGAGCATAAAATAGACATTGAGGACACTAAAACTCTGAATATTAAGCCCTAAATGAGTCTAAATCCCTGAATCATCAATACTTCACTCTCAAAGCATCCTTAAAACATTTACATCAATTTCATAAGAACGTGCATAATTCCATAATTCACCTTTCATGGTTCAAAACCCACTTTCAATCATCAATATCTAGAAAATATGGGTTCATAGGAATTCATAATAAAATCATGTAATTATCTCCATTGATGCTTGATAGATCATAAAACAATCAAATAAATCAATATTTAAAGGAACCCATGACATGGAAGAAAACCCTAACTTAATTGGGGAATTCTAACTTTGTAAATTGGAAATTTGGGAACTCCGTGGAGGAAAGGGCTCCATGGATGAAAACAATCATACCTTAATGCCAATTCCTTAACTTCAATTGTGGAATTGGAGACTTGACGTGAAACCCTAGGTTGAACCCTTCTTCTTCAAGCTTTCTAGAGAGAGAAATATTTGAGGGGAAGACTTGTACTTTTTTTTGGTAATTTTTTAGAGAATAGGTTGATTTTTGGGTAAAAACACTTATATAGGGGTTCTAGGTAAGGATAAAATGACATAGTATCAAGATAGAATAATTAGGAAAATACCCAAAATACCCTGACTTAAAGATGACGTAACCCTTTCACGTGAGCCACCACAGCTCGTCTAAGGGACCACGACTCATCCTGGCAGTCGTGGTCCTTGGACCAGTGGCTAGGGAGGACCCTTCTTGCCCTGGCCCTCCTCACAAATAGCTTCACGGGTCATTTGCCTCTTCACGACCCGTCTAGAGGTTCGTGAGAAGAGGCTGGCTTTGAGGTGGGTTCTTCCTCCCCTACACGGTATCATGACGGCACGTATGCCTCCCCACGGACCGTTAAGGCCCTCGTTGGAGGGTTGCCTGCCCAGCATGCCCTGGAGGACTTGCCACGGGCCACCACATGGACCGTGGTCCCCTTCACATTCTGTCTGGGTCTCCGTAGAGGGTCTCGGGTCCAGGTGTTGACCTATGTTTCCTTCCCCATATCCCCTTTTTGGCCTTGCTCGAATTCGAGGTGTTACATAAAGAAAAGTCAAAGTATTACCATATATGCTTGTACTCTATTATATCCATAAAAAATTATCAGTAAAAATAGTACTACTATAATTTAATATTTTATTTTACTTTTAATATTATAATTTTATAGGTATAAATTATTATGACAATTGAGAATATTTGATGGGGACATATATCAAATGTGTATATATTTTTTTTGAGTAAATAGGAAAAAGCTTTTAAAAGTCAGAAAAGCAATACTACTTAAATCTGTTTGAAAAAAAAATTAATATTCTTGAGTGAAATTCCCTATAAATTACTAAATCTTCATCATATTTGTGTTCTTCGGTAGGAATAATCTTAATAATCAGAATGCAAGACATGTTTGCACATTGGTTTTTCTCAATCTTTCAGTATTTGTGGAAATGGACCAATGACACTGTCAAGGCTAGCATTCACAAATAGGGGTACGGATATTCGAGCCTTACTCGAATCAAATGCTACATAATGCTCGATACTCTTGTATCGATCATTGCTCATGATCTGCAACAAGTCACCTATGTTAACCGCTAAGGCGCCTTTGATTGGATTTACGTGGATCCAGTTATCGCCTTTAGTCCCTCGGACATATAGGCCTCCCGTGTCATCTTGGAAGAGTAGAGTGATGCAGGACACGTCGTAGTGTCGGTGAGCCCCTAAAGTGATACTTGGATTTGGGAATGGTGGACAGTTTTTTATGTTGATAGCCATAGTTCCCATCAAGAGAGGTTCTAAAGATTTAACAATTTCATTGACATTGAAACCCTTCAATAGAGCCTCTAACAACTTTTTAGCAAGAGGTTTAGCCCACTTTGTATACTCCAAGACTTGGTTCCTATAAACTAGTGACAAAGTCAAGAATATCTTTAAGAGCGTATGAAATTTAATGGCAAGGTAATTTAATGTCAAAGTCAAAAATTTAACTAAGAGTGTTTCCATAGTCCATCAGAAACAACATTTTTACCCCACAAAGGTAGAAATAAGATCTTCTTACATCATATCCTCTCCATACCCTACTTGTGGAATTATACTAGATATATTTTTGTAAAACAGATAGAAAAAATTCCTACATATGCAATATAATTCTGATTTAAGTTATATACACCTGTAACACCTCAGAATCTAGTAGACTAAGCAAGGGGCTAAGTGAAAAGTCAAAAGCCAAGGATTTGAGCCTGGGCACCCTTCACAAAGGCCCAGACGTGCCATGAAGGGCACCACGAGGTGTGGTGTAGCCTGTGGTGGCTCACAGAGTTTAGCCAAGGAAGGCTCCCCTCCCATGAGCACCTTGACGGCTCGTGGTGGGAACCACGACACGTAGTGATGGCCATGGAGGGGAGGCAGTAGCTACCCTAATGGTTGCCCCTCCACACGAGCTACTTGATGGCTCATGAAGGCCAAGACGGATTGTGGAGAGGGGTCGGGAAGGAAGGGGGTTTTTGGGGTGGTTTTCCAAGTTACTATTCAAGGACCACGGCTGCCACAATGAGCCGTGAAGTCCTTGACGACTCGTGGAGCCTGGCGTGTAAGGGTTGCGTCAGCTGTAAGTGAAGGGGCAGTTGGGTCTTTTCCAGATTTCTTTAAAACAATAATATGTCATTTTACTCATGCCTAAATCCCCTATATAAGTTATTTTAACCCCAAATTCAACCCATTCAAGTCATTCTCCTAAAAAATCTAAAAGAAGACCAAGTTCTTTCTCTCCCAACGATATATCTCTCTCTAGAAGTTGAAGAAAAAGATTCAAGCTAGGGTTCATGGTCAAGTCTCCATTTTTCAATTGCTTTTGGGCTTTGATTGCAAGGTATGATAGCTTTTCATCCATGGAATCCTTGCATCCATGGAGCCCCCAAGTTCTCCCAATTGAAAATTAGAAATTCCCCAATATGAGTTAGGGTTTTTTCCTAAGTTGTGGGTCTTTATGAATATTGATTCAATTGATTAAATTATGATTAATAATGCATGACTTGAGAGAATTCTATGCTTTTAAGATGAATTCCGTGTACCCATGCTTAACCCATGTTTCTTAGAGGAAAGTGATTTTGAAAAATGGGTTTTACTCTTTGAAAGGAGAATTTATGAATTTATGAATTTATGTGTATTCTTATAGGATAAATAAGATATGATATGAATTTCTTTGAGATTGAAGCATATGTGATGATTTATTATAAGAATTGCTTTGAGAGTGAAGCATATGTTATTAATTGTTGAGTATTGATGTGATTGTTGTGGAAGGGATTTCCCACATGATTCCTTATGTATGAATATGAAAGGATCTTTCACCTCGAATGATTCTAGGTTGAAAGAATTTCTCACCAAAAATGAATCTAAGTTAAGGAACTATGAAATTGATGAGGCTAGAGGCGATTACCCATGACCTCTAAATGAGAAGGATAAGAGGCGATTACCCATATTCCTTAGAGTAGGACAAGAAGCGATTACCCACATTCCTATAATGCAAGTTGGACAAGAGGCTATTCCCCATGATCCCAAAGTAATAAGGACAAGAGGCGATTACCCATGATCATTTATAATAAGGCAAGAGGTGATTCTCCATGTCCTTAAAAGCTAAGTTATGATATGTTATGATAGGTGATGAGCTTGGGTTGTTGCTTGAGTTTGCCTTCCATGATGAGTAAGACTAGAGGTGGTTACCCGTGTCTTGACTAAGGATGAATGAAAGTTACTTCAAGAAGTACTCCTTACATGTAGAGATGATTTATTATGTGCATTGATTATGCTTATGACTTATGTTGTCTAACGTTTATGTTATTTTTATACATGCTGTCATATTTAGTACAATTTTGTGGTAACACATACTCTTGCCTTTATTTCTTATCCAAATGTAGGGTCTGGCGTTCCCGATTCTCATCTTCGTGGCTAGGATCTATAGTAGAGGATGAGTTGAAGACTGGTGAGTCCTCATACATTCAGGGATTTGGCTACTACATTTCTTATGTTTTTTTCATTTGAATTTTGAGCATTGATGTATGAGCTACGTCCCGATATTCGATTATATTAGATGGTTTTTGAGACAAGTGTTTTAGACTACCGCTTTACAATTAAAACCTTTGGTTATGTTGAAGTAATGTTTTAAATCTTGTCAATTTCTATTATTCTTACTATGAAAGCTAAGTGGCTTGTATGAGGCCTCTCGGGGTCTTGTACGCTATGTTACATCTAGGGGGTACCCCTGGATTGTGACAAACTTGGTAATCAGAGAACAAGGTTTAGAATGGTCCTAGGATGTCTCAAAACCATGTCAAGTACAGTCTTGTTCATGAGTGTGAAGCGCACCACATTTATGAATGAGAGGCTGCAAGATGTTTAAGAAACACCACTTCTTCATTACTCTAAAGTCGTGTGATAGAGTTTAACTCTATAAGGACTCTCTCCTAATCCTTATCTGATGCTCTATAGGATATGGCTACTAGAATAGCTTATGTTAGAAGGAATGTGAGGGAGAATGTGGAACAGGAAGCTCCTCCTCAAGCTCCGGTTGATCCTTTGGCCGAACAAGTGACCAATGCGGAGTTTAGGACCGCTTTTAAAGTGTTGGCTCAAGCCATGACGGCTCAAGCCATAACGGCTCAAGCCAATAGGTAGGTTGTAGTTCCCGTGAAACCAAATGTGGGTATGGCAGCATCTAGAGTGAGGGACTTCACTAGTATGAATCCTCCAGAATTATATGGTTCTAAGGTTGAGGAAGATCCTCAAGATTTCATTGATGAGGTTTACAAGGTGTTGGCTACTATGGGAGTGACGCCGGTGGAAAAGGCGGAATTGGCCGCATATCAACTTAAGGGTGTTTCTCAAACTTGGTTCAACCAATAGAACGAGGGGAGGCCGGAAGATGCAGGTCCTCTTAATTGGGAAAAGTTTAAAGTTTCTTTCCTTGATAGGTTTTTTCCCCTTGAGATGAGGGAGGCAAAGGTACTGGAATTCATCAACCTTCATCAAGGAAGTATGAGTGTGAAGGAATATTCTTTGAAGTTCACACAACTATCTCAATATGCTCCCACAATGGTTGCCGACCCTAGGGCAAAGATGAGTAAGTTTGTTTTAGGTGTGTCAGAAATGGTGGTTAAAGAGTGACGTACTGCCATGATTGTTAATGACATGGACATTTCTCGTCTTATGGTTCATGCTCAACAGATTGAAGAGGAGAAACTTAAGGAAAAGTCTAGGGAGGCAAAGAGGGCTAAAACCAGTGATGGTAATTTTTCACATGCAAGGTCTGATGGACATGGTCGTTCTAGAATTCGACAAAGGTTTTTTGTTCAAGGTTCCTACAATGCTCCTCCTAAGTTCAAAAAAGAGAGGGTGTCTAACCCTAAGCCTCAAGAAGGAAATGGTAGTGGGTCTCTATTGCCTACTTGTACTAAGTGTGGAAGGAAGTATGAGGGTAAATGACTCATGGTGAACAAGAGGGTTCTCCTGATGTGGTTACCGGTATGTTGAAAGTCTTCCAACTTGATGTTTATGCTTTAATTGATTCGGGTGCTACTTTGTCTTTTGTGACGCCATATGTGGCTATCAGGTTTGATATTCTCCCAGATGTGTTGTTAGATCCCTTTTCTGTCTCTACCCCTGTTGGTGATTCTGTTATGGCTAAGAGGTTATCTACAAAATGTCCTGTCTCCTTGTCCCATAGAGTTACTCTTGTCTATTTGGTAGAGCTTTATATGTTAGATTTTGATTTTATCTTTGGTATGGATTGGTTGCACTTATGTTATGCTTCAATTGATTGTGGAACCCGTGTAGTCAAGTTTCAGTTCCAGAATGAGCATATCCTAGAGTGGAAGAGGGCAAATTATATGCCTAAGGTTCAGCTTGTTTCTTTCCTAAAAGTTAGAAAGATGATTGCTAAGGGTTTCTTTTACCATCTAGTTAGGGTGAGGGATTTAGATTCTGAAACCCCTACTCTTGAGTCGGTCCCCATTGTGAATGAGTTTCCAGAAGTGTTCCCAAATGATTTACTTGGTATTCCTCCCAAAAGGGAAATAGACTTCGGTATTGACCTTCTACCAGATACGCAACCTATTTCTATTCCTCCTTATCATATGCTCCGACAGAACTTAAGTAATTGAAAGCACAATTGAAATACTTGTTGGATAAGGGTTTCATTTGACCGAGTATCTCTCCAAGGGATGCTCTAGTCTTGTTTGTTAGTAAGAAGGATGGTTCTCTTCGAATGTGTACAGAATACAGGCAGTTGAATAAAGTTACGGTTAAGAATAAGTATCCTCTCCCAAGGATAGATGATTTGTTTGACCAACTTCAAGGGGCGAGCTACTTTTCCAAGATTGACCTTAGGTCAGGTTACCACCAATTGAGGGAGAAGGAAGTTGATATTTCGAAAATGTCTTTTAGAACCCGATATGGACATTATGAGTTCTTAGCGATGTCGTTTGGTTTGACTAACGCTCTGGCGGCTTTTATGGATTTGATTAATAGGGTAGTTATACAATACCTTGATATGTTTTTGA
>JAJONR010009147.1:0-29873 GCA_029582245.1 Solanum etuberosum
TATATAGTTCAAAAGAATCATTCGTTTTAAAGTAGAATAATTGTAGCAATTGCTTATTATATACACTATGGGCCAAGAGGATGAAATAACATGTGTATATTAAGAAATTAGTATTTTAAAAAAATATGCAAGAAAATTATTGTTGAATTACATAAGGAAAAAAACTTTCAAAATTAAGAGCACATTTTTTAATTAAACAAACAAAAATAAGAAGGAAAATATATTTATTTTATGAAAATTTGATCTCCCCAATATTTTTACCCTACATTCAATAAAAGACAAAAAAAAGTATCAACGTCAAAAATAATGATAGCCAGATCAATTTTTATCTTTTCTTTTTCTTGCTCTTTCTCTTTCCTCCGTTTTCCCTAATCTTATGACTCCACCACCCAAACAAAATTATTTTTAAAAACATTTAGAGATAGATTCGTAAAAATAAAAGATTTACACCTTCAATTTTTTTTTTGTGGAATTTAATTAATTTTTCCTCCAACTCTATGTCACTCCAGACCAATTGACAAAAAATAACTTTCCCCCCTTTCTCCACAAAAATATCAAGTGTACAACAAAAATATAATTTGATTAAATAATTAAAATTAACGTATAATTGTGTCCCTTCGATGACATTTGATACAATTGCACCAATGCAAATATTTACATGAAATTATTAAACTCTTTTGAAAATCATATTTATATATGGATACAACTAATTGAGTATGTGACAATCTTGTAACAAGAACTAAAAATAGAAAATCTAATTTGATTCTTTATAACCACACAAAACTCATTTATCAATTAGTAAAAAAAAATTCATATACAAGCATAGAAATAATGTTATGACAACAAGGAAAATAGAAATCCAAGATTTACAAGATGAATCTATGAAATCTAAGAAAAATTGATGTTAAAATCACAAATGAGAAAACAAACTTCATATCAGTTAAATACCTTATATTTGAAATCATACAAAATTTGATTATATCAAAGAATCAAAGATTGCAAGTTCTACACATAATTTTAGAGATGTTACCTTTATAGCCATAAGACTTAAGCAAATCAATGATATTTGTTACAAAGTCTTGGTCATTATCAACCAACAAGACACGTACTGCCTCTATCAAACCCAAAAAGGGAGTTGCCATTGAATTAGGTTTTTGTTCAATTGTATGAGAACTTTTATTTTTGGATATAACGAGGAGGAGGTATAAGAAAATATTTTTCTTATATAAAAGACTAAATTTATAAAGAAACACTTACTCTTTTGGTAGGTGCTTTATATAGTATCTCTACTCTAGTGGACATGTGGTTTATGATACAAATATTTTTTATTTTACCTATTTAATTTTTTTCTTTCTTGAATCAAGACAAGGTATAATAAAATCATACTCTACTTGTTTAATATGACGGACAATGTTTTCATGATAAAATCATTTTCCAGTGTTTACTACTTCAACGTAAAGAAATATTTTAAATTAGAAGGAAAAATTACTTCTATCATTTATGACATCCGAGTGAGTGTTCGATTTCATTAAAAAAATAATTAGAAATTAAATATTTTTCTTTCGAAATATCATTTTTAATTAGATTACATACATGATTTAAATTCATGAGACTCCTAATGAGTCTGGGGCATCAAATTCAAATTTTAGTATGTGTTGGTGTCTAGTACACCACAGATGTGGTGTTTGGCTGTATTTGTGATAAAAAAAATTGTAGTTACGATATCTAAATTGTGTTGACAGATCATATTTGGGTTATGTTGGCTGCTTTTGTAGTACCTGAGAGGGATTATATTAACTTTAAATCATTATTTTTAGAACTTATTTCACTATTATTAGAGCTCATTTTATGACGATTATGCTTGATTATTGTTGCATACTACAACAATTAGGTAAATTCTCTTTTCCTCTATATTCTATAGTTAATTTTAGCTTTATTTCTCTTTTTAGTCCATCATTTTTAGTTCGTTCTACGAGAAATTTAACACACTGATAAATTATTTATTTACTAATAAAGCTATTAAACTTCTTATTTACACACATTGTATTTAATTTAAGTACTATTATTAAATTAGATAATATTTCAATTAGTTGAAGGTTAAAAGATGTAATTATATAGTAATATTTAAATGTAATACCTCAAGATTCTACTCTTAGAATCCGAATCTTTCATTGTAAATATACAAGCTTGAATCGGGTGATGTCCTACTTGTGGTTATGTGTTAAGGTATATTCCTATGATTCTAAAGTGTATTCACAATGGTTTAGGGTCATAAGAGACCTCTAGTACTAAGTCAAGTTTAAAACCTTCCTACCGGCTAAGTTTTTTGCATTAGTTCATGCAAGGGTCAACTTCAAACGATTATATCTCTCAGTCTATAATTAATTAGGTGACCCATAAACTGTCAAATTAAGGTTCTATGAGTCTTTTTTCCAACTCCACCAAGTTTGCATCATTAACAGTTCGAAGTAAAAAGTTATGATCATTTTACCAGAGACTGCCCCAATAGAGTTTTCAGAAATCTGACAACTATGAAATCTATTTACGGATGGTAAATGGAAGTACGACCCATTGTTAGTCGTAAAACCAACTTCAGAAACTGAATTTTTTGGCCTGATTTATACAGACCTAATTACGGGTTGTAAATCCATCTACCGGCCATATTTGGGTCCATAAAATAAAGTCCTGAAACTTGTTTTTGGGCTTGATTTCTATGAATCTCATCACGGGTTGTAAATCCAACTACGGGCCATTATTTGGACCCGTAAAATGGACTTCAGAAAGTTGATTAAAATCCTTATTTTTCATGAATCCGTTTATGAGTCGTAAACCAATCTATGGTTTATTCGGTCAACTCGTAGATTAAACTTCAAAAATTCTAAATTAAGCCTAAATTTTATGTGAGGAATCTACAACCCGTAATCCCAAGTACAGACCGTAAATATCTCTCGTGGAAGTTGTCAATCAGTTTAAGTCGGGGTTTCTTTTGTCTTTTTCCATTATTCCTAAGTCTAAGCAACGACATTACGCATATCCTAAAAGGGGTTTCATTATCAATACTTAGTTCCTCCGCTCTTAACACCCTCAAACTTATGAACTACCGTAATCAAGACATAAGCTAGGGTTTCAAGGCACCAAAGTAAGTTTTTCCTCCTAAGTCTCATTCTCTCAAGTATGTAAGGCTTCAATGAGAGTATTCCTTCACTCTCATGCCTAAATTATTTTGATTCTCAAGAATTTCACAAGATTGTTAAAAGCAAAAGTAGGGTTTTTATGAAATTGAGATAGTTCTTCGTTAGTTTACGTTTTCATTATTTCACATTAGTTTTAAAACTATATTATACTAATTAGCATGATTTTTATGGTCATTCAAACCCTTATGACTTAAACATGAAAAGTAGCATGATATGAATTTCAACCTTAATTTAGGTTATTTTAGATATGACTTTTGAGCTTAGTCTCACATATGATTCAAATATATAGATGATTTTCATATCTATGAGCATTGTATGAATATATGTTATTTTGGGAAGACTATTTAGCATTAAGAAGATACAAGCTTAAAAAATCCACTTTCCATAAGTATGCGCCACTGTAGGATTATGTTTCACCGTTTTGATGGTTGACCATTTGGCCCTGAGAGGCTCAGATTAGTGGATCCACATAGATATGATAGGGCTCTATACTTTGCAAAGGTATAGAGAAGCCCTCCAAACTGGATTAGCTGATGGACTTCATGAGCTCACATGCGGTATGACGGTAACAAGAAACTCCTCAGTTTATGCACCTATTTTTATGATATGCTCTTAACTTTATTTAATTTACTTTAGGGGTGCTATTTACAACTATGATTATGTAATGAACTTCCAGGTTATTTCCTTAATTTTTTTATCTTCTTAGGATTTAGAGATTTTCTATAGCAACTCCAAGTCATTTATGACTTACTAGGACTGACAGCTCGATCGTCGGGTCATTCGTTTGAGTTTTGTGTAAGTTTTTGTTTTTGGAGCCTTTAAAACTTGAATGGTTGACTTCAGTCAAAAGTTCAGGAAGACGGTCTCAAAATGTAATTCTAACAGTTTCATCATCTCCAGAAGGACAATTTTAAGCTAGTGACATGGTTGGTCTGGGCCTAAGACTTCTGGTGTAAGTTGATGAGTCGGGGATTTCGACTCATTTAGGGCTAGATATCTAAAGTTTTAGTGTCCTAAATGCATATTTTTGCTCTAAACTAATTTTAAAGTGCTTATTTGCAGCTATGAAGCACAAAAGAGCAAGACAATGACATTACTGGGCAAAAAGGAGTAGAAAAGCTGAAACAGTTGAAGAAAATCAAGGCTGACAATCGCCAAGACCACTCGGTGACTCGATGAGTGTCCCTTCATCTTGCCTAAAGTTACAGCGTGCCAGCCCTGGGAAAAATCCAACTCGGTGATGGAAATGGCATTTCGGCGAACCGTCGATTGGATCGGCGATGGAAATTCTGATCGCCTAAAGTTATAGAAGAGGAATGGTGAAGAGTCAAGTCAAGAAGGCGATGGAAATGTACATTTGGTACATCGTCGTCCTGGTCGGCGATGCTCGACTAATTCCACCGAATGGCTCCAAAACCAAAAATCGGGAAAAGTATAAATGTGATTTTTAAAAGAGTTCTGAAGGTTCTGGAGTTTTGAGCGATATTTTTTGAGTTGTTGAGAGTTCTTACATTGGGTTTTTTATCCCTAACACTGTTCTTTAAGTTTTTGAGTAGAAATTTAGAGTTGAGTTTGGATTTGGAACTAAATTTTGAGCATTATGAAGACCTGCAATTTTTTACCCAAACTGATGGAGAACATAGTTGGTAACATTTTCTAGCTTTTTATAATGTTTGGCTAAAACCCCCATTCTTGGGGGTGTGATTATGTGATTAATTGCTTCAATTAGCTTATAGGTGTTAGTATTTACTCATTTAATTATTGATTTGAAGTGGCTTCAATTGATAGTTGAGTTTTAATTCATGAATTGTAGTTGCAAATACAGTTCTAGTTTAGCATTCTAGGCTTGCTTTAGAAAGAGGTTTTAGAATTAAAACTATAAATTGATGATTGTAGTGATTGGGTTATTTTGGATTCACCTTGAGAAAGTGGGTCCGAATTCGATCCTACCAATCTAGCTAGGGAGAGTAGATTAATTGAGGTTTTGGGTTGTTCATAATTTTTATGCTTGTCCATGTTTAAGAGAACTCGTCTGAATCGTGATAGTTGATTGAGAGATGACTATTACATCTAAAGCCTAGCCTACCCACTAAAATTCAACGGTTTTTAGTAAATAGTAATCACCCGTACAACGAAATTGGTGATTAATCGATCACATCCCCAAGGATCCCTCCCTACTTGATTACTCCCATGTTTTCGTAGTTGTTAACTGTCACTCTAATTCCCCCCAATTGACACTAGTTGTCAAACCCTTGCAACTTACTTTAATTGTTTCAATAAAATCTATTCCTACAACCGACTAGAACACTTATTTCACTTCGTAATTGAATTCTCTACCGTATCACTCCCTGTGGATCGACCTCAACTCTTCGTTGGGTTTATACTTGATTGCGACTGCCTACACTTAGAATTGGATGAACTGTAGTTGAGCGTTATCAAAAATGGCGCCTCTTCCGGGGAGTGGTGTTTAGAATTCTTTTAGTGAAGTTTAGTTGTGATCTAATCTTGTTTGTAGTTGAATCATCTTATTTTGTTTTTGTGTTTTGTTGGCTGCTCTTGAACAAGTGACAAGATGAATGTGAATGGGAGCAACACTAGCCAACTTTGAAATCATGATGACATCGGTAACTTGCACGATGTAAATGAAGCCCAATTGGGTAGTGTGGGTGCATTTCGGTTGCCTCCGGTCGTGGGCAATGCGGTATTTCACGTGACCAACACTATGTTTCAGTTGTTGCAAATGAAGGGTTTGTTTGCAGGTCTGGCTCATGAGGATCCCCATGACCACATCCAAAATTTTGTGGACGTGTGTAGTCTATTTTCTTTCAAGAACATCTCACAGGAGTCAGCCCGACTTCGGTTGTTCCCTTTTTCTTTGATGGGGGAGGCAATAAAGTGATTAGCCGACCTACCAAGGGACTCAATTACTTATTGGGAAGAGATTACTGAGGCGTTCGATATAAGATTTTTCCCTCCTTCGAGGATGATGGCATTGAGAGATAATATTCAGGGCTTCAAACGATTGGATGGTGAACCAATTCATGAGACATGGTTGAGGTTTCAGAAGTTGCTTCTCTAATGTCCAACTCATGGACTCCAGAACAACGTATTGTTACAACATTTTTACCGGAGTCTAGATTCAGTCAACAAGGGTGTGGCTGACCAGCTTGTTCAAGGAGGAATCATGCAATAACCGTTTGAAATAGCATCTACTCTTCTTGATGGATGATGAAGATCAACCGTGCTTGGTACACTAGGGAAGATCAAGTGTCTCCTTTGAACTTCAGGATGACAAAGGAACAAATAGAAACGGACCAAGAGCGGGATGAAAACATGGCTAAAATGATGACCCAAATGGATCTATTATCGAAACATGTCATGGGTAGTGGTTCTAAGGCTGTGAATGCAGTTGGAGTTAGTGGAGTAAAACCCGATGATGCACACTTTGAAGCTTTGTACAATGAAGAAGTACACTTTCTAGCAAATCAGGGAGGAGGTTTCCGCCAAAATTATACAAGGCCAGGCGGGAACCAAGGTTGGAATAGAGAGCGTGATGAAGGTTGGAAAGACCGTGATAGGGAATGGCGTGACCGTGGTACAAACTAGAGGGAGCGATACAGTGACAAAGAGAGATATGTACCTCCCCATGAGCGTCAAAAGACAAAAGAGCAAAGGGTTGACCCTGAAAATCTCCGCACTAAATATATGCTTGCACACATTCTCAACAAAGTGGGAGGGTCGGACAAGGTGCTAAAAGAAATGAAAGATGATGTCTCCTCTCTGAACCAAACGGTTACTTCGCACTCGGAGTCCATTAAACATGGAAACACATATGGGTCAAATTTCGTCTCACTTAAACCCAAGGCAAAAAGGGGGTCTCCCAAGTGATACCATGGTCAACCCAAAGAATGACCTTTGAAAGCATATCTTCATCGTGCCACGAGTTTTAATAAGGCGCTTCTTAGGAGCCAACCCAAGTTTTTAGAATTTATTATTGTTGTTTGAATAACGGGTGTTAGATGTGCAGGTCAAAAATTCAAAGTTTTGGGAAGAGGAACAATTAGGCGAGCCCAGGTACCAGTCGATGACTCACCGAACAGGTCGGCGACCCCTATCTGTACTGCCATTTGGACCAACTAAATGGCTGGAGGTTCTGTAAAACTTGACGGACAAAAGAGCCATTCGGCGCATTGCCGAATGGTCGGCGACATAAGTGGGCGTCGCCGACTGGCGCACGAACTGAAGGGTCAGAAAGGCCTGAACCATTTTTAAATTCAGAAACTTCCCTCATTTCATATTTTCCGACATTTTAACTTTCACAACCATATTTTAGATCTTTGTACTTGTCATTTTTGTGTGGGGATCAACTGCTCAGAGGGAATTTGTATGTTGATTGCTTGTTTACTCGATAGCCTGGCATTCATTTATCTACTTTCGAGGTTGGTGATTCGAACCCCACCTTTAAGTTTTTAGTAGTTTCCAAATGCATGATCGTATCGTTGTTGAGTTATTTGCGTAATAGCTGTTGCTTGAATGATTGTTGTTAGTGTGTACCCAGGTCGTATTTTGTTTTTGCTTGTTTTAGCCTATAATTGTGAAACCCCGTGTGTTTACGGATTTAAATCATGGTTTGTATTGATTAACCATTGAGTCTGGTGTGGGTGAAGTCTGAGTAACCACAATTGCACCGATCAATTGATTTTGCCCAATGATAGAGCGGGTGACATCATTCTTAAGGGTAAAAGACATCGATTGGTTAATTTTGGAAAAAATGGGGGCAGTCTGAGTACCCCGAGGTCATTAGTGGTATGGGTATGGGCTTAATTACATAGAATAGGTGTTTAATTTGAGTTTCATAGGTTACGGGTTAGAAATTGGAGGTCGGGGTTAAATTCTGGCACGAATGACCTTTCGGCGAGCTTAATCGAGCTCGCCAAATGGTTCGGCAGTTCGCCCAATGACTCTTGGATCACCTTTTTATACCCCAATGTTGTTGAATTGATTCTGTAACATTCAGCGATACGCCTGAGCTCGCTGAATGTCTGTTAGATCACCCTTCAGTGCCCCAAACTTTAGAAATTGTTCTGGAACATTCGGCGAACTCGACTTGGCTCGCCAAATGGATTTGGTGACTTGGCGAGTCTTCCTACACATTTTTAAACTTTGATAATTTTTTCGAACCATTTCTAACGTAGCGATTGATTCAATAATGTTTTGCAGGTATGTCTAGACCAAAGGTACAAGGAAGAAATCAACCACTGTGTAAGCGAGTATGGGGGATAGTAATCAATGAGGGTATTGCGCCCTCCCAAGCTACGCAGACAAAACTTCCTCCAACAGAGGGGGAAAGGCAAAGGAAAGGGGCCCATACAACCAAGTCCGGCTGAGGAGAGCTCTGACAGCATGGGTGTCTATGACACTCACCTTACCACCTCAGAGTCGGAAAGTGAGGGCAACTCGGGGGTTAGATCACCAGTCTCCGTATCTGAGCCGGAGGACGACCAAACATTACAAAGGAGGAGAGCAGAGTTGCAATCTAAGGCACTCCATGACTTGGCCAGGATCTCGGTGCCTCTTACGCCTCCTCCACCTCCAGCACAGACAGTAGAGAAGGTACCTCCGGTGCCACCTGTTCAGGCACCCCCACCTCGATCACTGAAAAAAAATTGAAAGTTGTCGGGCTGAGGACCATTTTAGAAGAGAAACGATTGTCTATAGATGGAGTAGTAGACAGGTACCCGGAGGTGTGGAACATTATCAAGTTCCATAAGTTTGAGATTTTCACCAAGCACCGAGGCTCCTACATTCCTTCTTGTGTTCGTGAATTTTATGCGGAGTACGGAAATTTGGTGCCTAAGGGGAAGAAGAAGGCTATTTCTTTTACACTTGTGGATCATGTCATGGTACGGGGCAGGAGAGTAAAATGCAGCAGCACCGATATCGATGAGGTGCTAGGATGCAAGATGAATGCTATCCACTTCTTGGTGGATCAAATACAGAACAAGACCCTAGATAATCTGAAGGGTTGGCTAGCTCCTCTGATTTCAGATATCACAACACCATGGATCGAGACAGGAGTCCTGATAGAGAAGTAGGATATGAACGTGGCCGCTCGTTTTTGGTTTGGGTTTATCAGCAGCACTTTGATGCCCTCACAGAACGAGTCTATACTCAAGCATCCAAAGGCTGCATTGTTCGGCTGCATCATGGACCGGGATAGACAAAATCTCATCCTGATTATCGAGTAGGAGATGGCCATGAGGGCTAAGCAGAGTAAAACTTCTCTCTCATTTTCGGTGTTGATCACAGAGTTGTGTCGGCGTGCTAGGGTACCATTGATAGAGAAGATGGATGTGGAAGTGACTCCAACTTCCTCTACAGATATCTGAAGGATAGATGCCGAGTACACTAGAGATGAGGCCGAGAGGAAGAGAGCTGCATCGGTGGACACTTCCCCGGTGGTTGATGTGGGGATGTTACCGATGGATACATCCCTTTCTACTCAGGACGGTGAGCCTTCAGGTACCCCTGGCACTTCGACTACTGCACCCCCTACTTCTATTATTGCCCCTTCTGCTACTCCAGTTCTTCTGTTGCTGCTTCTTCCCGGCCCCCTTTAATTCAGGCTATGCTGTTCAAGATGGGCCACTTGGCCCAATCTGCTGGTGTACGTGCCTCCCAGGTAGAGGTTGTTATACCTGGGATGATTGAGAGGGCCATTGCTGGTACCTTAGCTCCTATCCGGGCTGAGTTGAGAGAGCACCGAGAGCTGATTGATGCACATGGCTTGGCTTTAAATTCCCTCACTGTGAGAGTGGAGACTTGTGAGCAGGGTAAGGGTGATTCTGATGATGTGACGGCCTTGAAGGCTGATATTGTTGGGTTGAGGCGTGTGTGGATGAGCTGAAATCCACTAATCTTTCTATGTTATTCGGCATGGTGGACCTTCCCGAGGTCCCGAGCACTGAGTTTCCAGCCATTCCTGAGATCCATCTGGCTACTACGACCGGAGATGCTGCTAGGGCTGATGATGATGCCGAGTTAGAGGCTCCCGAGACTGATGAGGAGGAGCTTGGTATAAAAGATGTAGTGGTGTATGATGATTTAGTGGACCTCGAGGGGGAGATGGTGTAGACAGTTGTGGAGATGCCTCTTAGGGATACATCAATGGTAGGCTCTAGTGGAGCAAATGATGGATTTGAGTCGGGCACTGATGCCCAGAATGAGGGAGTCACTGATATGCAGAGTTCACCGTCGGTTAGCCTGACATGGGGATTTTGACTCTTTTTCAATTTTCTGTTTAGACTCTTTATTTATTTTGCATTTGAGGACAATTGCTTGTTTTTTTTGGCGGGGTGACGTATCTTCATACCTTCCTCTGTTGGGTTGTTTTAGATAGCCTGTTGTGAATGCTTACTTTTTGTGACTATCAGTTTTTGGTTTTAATGTGAATGTTGGTTTTGACCCAAATTAAAAAGTTGTCACCTCTTGATGGTTGTAAATGTGGCTGTTCTCTTGCAAATTTGAGTGTCGGTTGTGATCAATACTGATGACTTGAATAGTGCTCTTGATTGAACGATATGTATGTGTGATTTCAATGAGGCAAATTTGAGTTGCATAAGTCATATGTGAACTCTTAGCATCTCATTGTGACTGGTCGGTTGTTGAAATGACTCTTGTGATGATCGTTGCACGCAAGCTAAAATTGTAGAGTCTTTTTTGATGATTGTGTTGAATGCCATGTGTGGTGAGATTGCTGTAAAATATGTTCTTGGTAATACCTAGAACTTTTCCCGTTAGTCTAATTGACTAATGTAGGCGAATGATAGAGATGATCTTAGGTAAAATTTATGGAGAGTGAACCAAATTGCTAGTATACCTCTTTGTGACCACCTTGTGAGAGTGTGAATCGAGCATGGCACCATTTGAGCCTAACCTTTTCTTTGGATGAAACATGAACAAATTTGACCTCTTTGTCCCATCACCTATAACTTTTATGAAATATTGGTTTGTTTGAACAGTCAACTTAGGCCAAAAGCCTAAGTTGGGGGTGTGGTGAAAAAGGAGAAAAGTCAAGAAGCTTATAAAAAATTATCCTTGATGGATCGTGTTGAAAAAGATGGAATCCCTCCATATATATATATAAAAAAAAGAGAAAAAAAAAAGAAGAAAAAGATTTAAAAAGAAAGAGGATGTTGAAACAAAGTTTGTGCAATGGCTAAAACAAATTGGGTGTCCAATGAATCATGCTTAAAAGAGCATAGGGTGATTGTGAAACTCAAAAAGAGTGAAAGAAAAAGTGAAAAAAAAAGTGAAATGCAGGTAATGCTTCATGAAGGTAGAAGTCACTAAACCAAAATGATCATACCTTTACCCTCAGCCCCGTTACAAGCATTGAAAGACCTTTGTGATCTTGAGTGAGCTGAAAGTCATGTTGGTTGGAAAATACGGGGAAGCCTATGGGTAGAGTCATTCATGTGTTTATCTTTGAGAGTGTGAGAGTTGTTTTTGATTTCTTAATTCTGAAATTTTGATGAGCCTCATGTGAGTATGGAATCATTCTTGGTGTGAGGGCATTCGAATGCTTTTGTTGAGCTTGAACTTGCATTTGAAGCAAGCATTGTGAGCTTGAGTTTTATTTGATGATGGCTAGTCACACTTTGAAACTTGTAGTGCACAATTGAACATTGTATGCATTCATGTTGAGTCTTTAGTAGCACTATTTGTAAACATCTCTGTTAAACTGATTGATCTTGTGTTTTACTTAGGACAAGCAAAAGTTTAAGTTGGGGGTGTTGATGAGTCGGGGATTTCGACTCATTTAGGGCTAGATATCTAGAGTTTTAGTGTCCTAAATGTCTATTTTATTCTCTAAATTGATGTTAAAGTGCTTATTTGCAGCTATTAAGGCAAAAGAGCAAGGAAAGAACATTATCGGGCAAAAAAGAGCATAAAAGCTGAAACAGTTGAAGAAAAGCAAGGCTGACGATCGCCAAGACCACTCGGCGACTCGTCGAGTGGCCCTTCAGCTTGGCTAAAGTTACAGCGTGTCAGCCCTAGAAAAAGCCAACTCGGTGATGGAAAAGGCATTTCGGCGAACCGTCGATTGGATCAGTGATGGAGATCTTGATCGCCTAAGGTTACAGAAGAGGAATGGTGAAGATTCAAGTCAAGAAGGCGATGGAAAGGGACATTTGGCGCATCGCCAACCTAGTCGGCGATGCTCGACTAATTCCGTCGGATGGCTCCAAAACCAAAAATCTGGGGAAAGCATAAATGGAATTTTTAAAAGAGTTCTGAAGGTTCTAAAGTTTTGAGCGATATTTTCTGAGTTTTTGAGAGTTCCTACATTGGGTTTTTGATCCCTAACACTGTTCTTTAAGTTTTTGAGTAGAAATTTAGAGTTGAGTTTGGATTTGGAACTAAATTTTGAGAATTGTGAAGACCTGCAATTTGTTACCCAAACTGATGGAGAACATAGTTGGTAACATTTTCTAGCTTTTTATAATGTTTGGCTAAAACCCTCATTCTTGGGAGTGTGATTATGTGATTAATTGCTTCAATTAGCTTATGGGTGTTAGTATTTACTAATTAATTGTTGATTTGAAGTGGGTTCAATTGATAGTTGAGTTTTAATTCATGAATTGTAGTTGCAAATAAAGTTCTATTTTAGCATTCTAGGCTTGCTTGAGAAAGAGATTTTAGAATTAAAACTATAAATTGATGATTGTAGTCATCGGGATATTGTGGATTCAGCTTGAGAAAGTGGGTCCGAATTCGATCCTACCAATCTAGCTCGGGAGAGTAGATTAATTGAATTTTTGGGTTGTTCATAATTTTTATACTTGTCGAGGTTCGAGAGAACTCGCCTGAATCGTTATAGTTGATTGAGAGATGGCTATTACATCTAAAGCCTAGCCTACCCACTAAGATTCAACGGTTTTTAGTAAATAGTAATCACCCGTACAGCGAAATTGGCAATTAATCGATCACATCCCCAAGGATCCCTCTCTACTTGATTACTCCCCTATTTTCATAGCTGTTAACTGTCACTCTAATCCCCCCAATAGACACTAGTTGTCAAACCCCTGCAACTTACTTCAATTGTTTCGATAAAATCTATTCCTACAACCGACTAGAACACTCATTTCACTTCGTAATTGAATTCTCTACCATATCACTCCCTGTGGGATCGACCCCAACTATTCGTTGGGTTTATACTTGATTGTGACTGCCTACACTTAGAATTGGATGAAGTGTAGTTGAGCGTTATCAAAAATGGCGCCGCTTCCGGCGAGTGATGTTTAGAATTCTTTTAGTGAAGTTTAGTTGTGATCTAATCTTGTTTGTAGTTGAATTAACTTATTTTGTTTTTGTGTTTTGTTGGCTGCTCTTGAACATGTGACAAGATGAATGTGAATGGGAGCAATGCTAGCCAACTTGGAAATCATGATGACATCAGTAACTTGAACGATGTCAATGAAGCCCAATTGGGTAGTCTGGGTGCATTTCGATTGCCTCCGATCGTGGGCAATGCGGTATTTCACGTGACCAGCACTATGTTGCAGCACTAGTTCGGTCATCGGGTTGTTCGTTTGAGTTTTGAGCAAGTTTCCATGTTTTGGAGCCTTTAAAACTTAAATGGTTGACTTTGGTCAAAGGTTCAGGAAGACGACCTCAACATGCAATTTTGAACTTTCATCAACTTCGGAAGAGCCATTTTGGGCTAGTGCCATGATTGGTTTAGGCCTCGAGACTTTCACTGCGAATTTGTGTCGTTAGGTGTTTTAGCTTTGAAGTTTTTGTCAAAGTTTAACTTCGGTCAACATTCTTGGTAAACATGCTCTGATAAGAATTCCGTCAGCTCGGTTAGCTTCAAAATGTTGAGTTTGGTCTAGAATGACCCTTCATGCAGATCTTGGGCTTCTGATCTTATTTCGAGCCCTCTTACGGATTTTCGCTCAAAATGGAGCTTGGGAGTGGGACCCACCTTTTATCGAGACAACCTCGAATGGAAGTTTCAATGGTTCTATTGAGTCTGGAATATCAAACTTGGTGGGGTAGTGTATCTCATTTGCATGCATGGGGTTTCGAATGAATCCTGAGCACCCCGTCGGAGTTTTTTCAACTATTAAATTTCATCTGATGCAGCCTTCCTGGTGCATTTGGATTTTTTCTCCGTGTTCACGGACAAGGTCCCATGTTGGCGGATCAGGTCCCTGCGTTCAGGGAGAAGGGTGAAGTTTCACTCCGCGTTTGCGAACTACGTCCCACGTTCACGGAAAATGTCACTTGGACCCTGTCAATGTTGACCTCCCTGTTCATGGTGAAGGTCAGTTGGCCCCGGTCAATGTTGACCTCCGCATTCGCAAACCAAGTCCCGTGTTCGTAGAAGGAAATTTCCAGGTCTTTTTAGTAAAGATCAGGGTCACTTTCAACACCTCTTCCAAATATTCAAAAGGCAATTTCTTTGGCTAGGAAGCTCTGAATTGAGTGATCCAAGTTGTGTGGAATCTGGATTATTCGTGGCTACGTGTGCGAGTGTTTGGGGCAGTGCATAAATCATCATTTTTAGGTGATTCTTGCCCCAAAGGGGCTTCAATGTCTACTAAGCTATTCTAGGTATCGAATTGTGTCTTGGTAAGTCAATTAGGACCTTTTGATGGAGTAAATTTTTTTATTCCCAGCGGTCCCACATTCCTATTTTGACTCAATTTTGGGTTCGTCTCATATTATTAAGAATTTGGTGTCTAAACATTTGTATAGACGTGATGATCAATAATTTGTAAGTGTGGCAGTGTTCGCATGTGTTTTGGAACTGGATAGATCTTATAAGGTGGATTCGAAGCGCGCATGAACGACTTTGAGGTAGGCTAAGGTCTACTTTCTTGATTTAACTATATTAGATAATATTTAGTATGATTTGTATCTGCTTAGGTTGGTATTGTCGAGTATGGGACTTATTTTCTTTCATTCTATCTTTTTCTTGACACCCATTGGAGCATTAGGCTTATTGTAGGTGGCTAGATCCTGACTTTAGGCTTGTAGTCTTGCTTGTAGTATGACTTAGCATGCCTATCCTTGTTAGGATTAAAACTTGTGGCCATAGTCTAGGATCGAGCCTTAAATGCCTTAGAATTAGTTTTATTGCCCTTGTAGTTGTGAGTTTTCCTTGTACGCCTTTTATTGGGTTGTTCATCTTGTTTTAGTGCTTAAGACATTTGTGTCTCATTGTATCCATATGTTGGGATTATTTATGCTTAATAGTAGACTGGAGTTGTATGATCGGGGTAAGGCATCATTCCTTGAGTTATTTTCTTCTCCCTTGTTATTGATTCAGAAGCTCTTCTTGATCCCTTCATTTGTTGGTTAGTGGTAGACATGTTCGTGGACTAGTCGGACCCAGGTTAGTACTCTCTACCTTGGTAGCGCGGTAGGGTTGGTTTTATATATCTGATTATGAGTGCCTTGTTTTAATGATGGTGATGGCATGCATTGTATTGGTTGTTCATACTCACATGTTTTGTGGTACGATCTCGGTTCATGCATTTGTACATCATTATCACTCATGGAGAAAGACAATTTTCACTTGGCTATTATTCTAAACTGGTTTCAATGGGAGTCGTACCACCTAGATCACTTGTTAAACTGGTTTAGAGACTTATAAGGCATCGAGCATATGCTCTTTTACTAATTGAAACTTGAGAGGCATCTGGATGTGCTCAGGTTTTATTTGACTATCCGTCGCATCGACACCCTTTCCTGCATGGTTTTGGCTACTAATTCCTCTGGTAACACGACACAGATAACTTGTTGTAAGACCAAAATTTAGGCCTATTTAGTGTATATGGACTTTCATCATCTCCTATGGGTCCCTCTGGCCATGAGTACCATTGTACTAGATGAGGGAGCTGCATGGGTCCTACCTCACCCACAAGGTAGGGATAGGTGTATTCACTTGTTTAATGATGGTTACTGATGGTTCTACTGCATACTCTACATTCATATGCATTTCCTATCGCTAGTATACTTGTTTGTTTATTGCACCCTCTAGTTTTATTGGGGACGATTGGGTTATGTCTGTTGTTTGTACCTTCTGGGCTTATGGGGTCCGGTTAGGTTATTGTTTGATTATATTATGTGTTCCTATGATGTTGATCTAATAGTAATTAGGTTGTGGTATAGATGTTGTGGATGTTAGTTATCCTGACCTTGGGTAGTTGATTCTTGTATCTTAGTTGCTTGTGAGTAGGTTGTTGGCTTGCATTCCCAGATACGTTCTTGACTCAGTTCCTTATTCTTTATATCCTATTTTTTCTCCTTATTTCTTGTCTATCATATTGCCTCCTATTTAGTTACTTGTGCTACACTTCCCTTATTACTTTTGTTTATACTTGTATTATCTTTGGAGCTCAGTCGGTCGATGCCTACTGAGTTCACTTGTTGGTACTCATACTACACTTTTTCACCCTACAGATCATAGTATGGGTTCTCGCCATTACCTTGGAGTTGTGCGGAGAAGATTTTTATTTGGAGACTAGGGTGATCTCTTGGCATTCAGAGTTACCAGTTTCCATCAGTTTTGGCTAGGCTAGTCTTTATGTTGTTCAAAGATAGCCTGTACTTATATTGTATTTGTGAAAGCCTTGTACTATTATTTTGATTAAATGCTCGATTATTGACTGATGTCAGGTCTTGGGGATGGTTTCTTGTATTACATTTGTGTTCATTACCCTTTTTTGCTTCGTTATAAGCTTCGTGATTTTCATTATTGACTTCTTCTTGATAGTATGTCAATTATGGCTCTAGGCTAAGGGTTAAGCTTACCTATTGGTGGGGTGTAGTAGGTGTGATTATAACCTGAGAAATTTGGTCATGATGACAAGTTGGAATCAGAGATCTAGGTGACCAGTATCGTTGGTATGAGAGCCAATGCCTAGTATAGTCCTATAGATTAGTGCAATGACGTTCGTATCCTATCTCTGGGAGGCTATAAGTCATTCTTAGCAAACTTTGTTTTTGACTCCTTATCGTGTAATTTTTCTTGGGTTAACATCTAAAACAACTACTTTAGAATCTACTCTCTCTTATATGGATAACATGATGTATTCAATTGACATGGACAAAGCATTATAATATTCTACCTGAGGTTTAGCACGTGGTCGAGCTAGAGAGCCTCGATTTGGCATAGACCTTGAGGTCGAAGGAATTCTTCAGCATTCACAGAGTTTAGGGGTAGCCCAGGATCTGACAGGGTCATTGACTACCTTATTTCCTCGAGATTCAATGTTAAAAAGTTTGAGCTTCTTCGAGGTTACACCACAAACGGGTGTGGTTCTTAGTGAAACGGGTGCTTCTCATGGTAGAGTTGTATTGACTGGTCTCACCAGGGCTTGTCGTCTGTTTCGGAGTATATGCTAGGATGTCTTGAGTGGGCCAGGCATAGTGCCACATTATTCCCTACGGATTGAGAGTTGAGTCGTCGATTTATCAAAGGGTTGGCATTACCAATCCGATTAGGGTCAAAGCATTTGATAGCAGTCAGGCCTACCTTTCCTCAGGTTGTTAATCTTGTGAGAGTTGTGGAGCAGGCGTGCCTTGAGACCTATAGAGACAATGGTAATAGGCCTCGCCATTAGTAAAATGGTTACTACATTCTACTTCGAGGTGGGTATCATTTTGGTGAGTGTCATCTTCCTTCTCGACCTATCAGGCCTATGGTGGTAGCATCGCAAGTTCCAAGGGGTTCTCAGGTAGGTCGTAGGGACTATGGCAGGCAGATCTTGGGCCATAATTCTCACGGTGATCATTTTGAACCTTCAAGTGTTAGGTTTCATTTTACTCCAGGTGGATCTTCTCAACAGGTTGTTGTTGGTGACAGTTTTTACGAGTGTGGCGAGGTAGGCCACTATGTTAGAGATTGCCATATAACCCTAGTGCAGCTGGCAAGGGGTGGTTCTGAATTTGGTAGAGGTAGGCACGGCAGCTCACTGTGTTCTTCACATCGGGCTTCAGACTATAAATATTGTTATGACTTAGAGGGTTTGACCATTTCTTTAGAGAGTGTCCCAGAGGGGGTGGCTTTTCTGATTATTGTATACATTTGATACAACCCAGATTAGGATGATCAGGCCTTTTCGTACCTGTGGGAAGCTTGGATATTGGTCTAAAGAATTTCCCTTATGTGGGACCATGATGAAAGGTATTCAGTTAGTTAGGTCTTGTGGGTTGATGACACCTTCGGTCAGAGGTGAAGCCTTTGAGTGTTGCTGGTAATACATCAGGTGTTCATGTTGAGGTTGGGAATAATCTTTTCTATGTTTCTAAAGGTCGATCGGAGGCCGAGGCTCCAGGTATCCCTTCTTTGGATGTGATTTCATTGTTTTATCCCTTAATTCTTATTTTGTGCGATTTGGGGGTTTTCATACCCATTTGTGCCTATTTGACTTGTTATCTATTACTGGCTTGCTATGGCATCTTTATTTGAGAATTTCGTTTGTCTTATGCCTCAAGTAGTTGATTTTTTTTAGTAGTAAATCGATTAGGCAGTGTTCCTTTGATTGGGAGTAGTTGTTGGGTAACTCCCCATGCCCTTGCCTTGGTGGTGTTGTTGTGTTGTTGGTGTCAATATTGTTGGTTTCCCTCTTTGCCACCCTTGTTCTATGTTCTCGTTGTGATGTTGATCCTTGGTTGGATAGGCGGCTAGACCAGTTTTGCCCGATAAGAGATATGTGTGTTGTTTGGGTCTAGTCGGCTTAGGAGGTTACCTTAGTTGCACGCCGTCCTTTTGGAGTTGTAGTTGGGAGAGCGCTAGTTGTCAGAGTTGTGCGTAGGGTAGTTTAGCCTTTTGCGGTGTTGTGGTAGTCTTAGTTGGTCATTTATTTCCTTGCCTTAGTCTTATTCTCGGCTACGGAGTTGTGTTCACTTGTTTGGTCTCTTTGGATTCGTCTTCTTCTGGTGGTCTTGGTAATTTGGATATGGCTAGCTAGAATTTGGAGGTGTGCTACTCTGTTGTAACATGTTACATCTTTCATTATTTCTCAGTGGTTGTGTTGGTAACTCTCTAGGTTGGTTTGTGATTTGGATTTGGAGTGGTGGTGTTCATCAGTGGCTTCAGACTTTAGCTTCCGTTGGAAAATAGAAATTTGCAAAGAAGGTTCATCTGCAGGATAGGGTCACTAATTCGTAAATCTATGATTTGGTTCTTTTTCAGGATGCGAGGTTTGTTTTTATCATATTTGGTAGCTTACGGAGTTCATTAATTGGAATTGGTGCCCTTTGGCCATTACAGGTTAGTTGATTGTGGTTTTATTCCACCTACCGGCTTAGTTTCCCTTAGGATGAGGATGTTTGGTTCAGATAGTGATGGTGGAGTAATTTTTGGGCTCATGGTGTCAGTTTTTAAGAAGTTCCTTTGGAGGGGAGTGCTTGGCTGTAGAAGATCGAGTTCCATCTTAGATTGATAGTTTTAAGAATAGGAAAGGATTTTGGACTTCACCCTTGATTGAGCTCCCTGTTTTGGCAGTTATTTTTCTTTGTTGTTCAGATAAAGTATGTACTTCTTGCGAGCTTTGTGTTGTGGGGTCTTGAATATGGGATTCAGATTGTGCTGGAGATGTTTAGGATAGGTAAGGACGGGTAGAACTCTCTGGATAGCTAGTAGCAGGGGCGGATTTACGTTGAACGAAGGGGTATCCGAACCCCCTTCGTCGAAAAATTACATTATATATATAAGATTAAATTTTTAATTTACATGTATATATATACTATTGAACCCCTAAAACATAGACCAAAGGCGTAGCTCAGTGGCGTTGGGGGTTCAGGAATTCGCTCTATTGCACGCGAGGTCACGTGTTCGAATCCGGGCGGAGTCGTTTTTTTATCAGCTTATATTTTAGGCGTTTTAATTTATTTTTTAAAATAATAATGCAATCAGAAAACGATGTTTAGTTCCAAAAAATTAAAACACTGATTGGGAATTTAGGATTTATTAGTTTAATCCCTAATTACAAAGTCAAATATTAAAAAACTCTTTTCTTCTTGATTTTTTCATGTTTTATTTTCTCATCGTCTGTTCTTGCTACCGTGAACGCTGCTGGCTGCTGCTGCCTGCTTGTCGCTGCTGCTACTGCTGCTTGCTGTTGGCATATTGCTGCTGCTTGCTGATTTTGTTGGATTGGTCGTTATTAAAATCATGAAGTTTATCAGCAATTGTTTCTTTCATCTCCATTAATAGCTACTTCGGTAAGTTTTTGGTTCCAGACTAGCAAAGCGAACTCTCAATTTGATCAGGAGAGCCTAGAGAGCTCTCTATCTTTCTTTTTTTATTAGATTTCTATATACCTTATTTCGTTATTTCTTGATGTGCTTCCTTTTAGTTGGCTGATTTATTGATATCATTGAAGTTTCAATTTTTTTGTTTGGCTAATTTTATATATTTTCTTAATCTAAAATTGGAGAGATAGAGAAATATAATTCAATAATCAAATAACCATTGCTTTAGCTTTTTGGTTTTGGTCCTTATTGTGTGTGTTCCCTTTTTTTTTTGTAATAGTTCTTATTGTGTGTTTAATTCTCTTAAATTTTAACTAAATTTTTACTTTACGATTCAGTCTTAATATTCAATGAAGAAGTATTTTACCCCAGTATCGAAATCAAGTTTAGCCTCTCATAGTCATAGTCAATCTAACCAAGAAGAAAATGTCAATCATTCAGAGGTACCATCACATTCTTCTCAAGAATTTGATTTGAGTACTTTAAAGTTTGATCCCGGTGAAAGAACTCCAATATTGAATTATCATCCAAATCATCGTGATGTTATTAGAAGAGCATACCTTGTGAATGGTCCTTGTCAACCTCGCCTAGAGGTGCATGAGTACCCTCAAACAAATATTTGGATCAATGTGTCGTTTTAATCATGAATGGTTTGATGATGTATATCATGATTGGTTGGAGTATAGTGTTAGTAAAGATGCAGCCCTATTGTTTGTATTGCTATCTATTTAAAGATCATAACATTAATCAAGGTGGAGGTGAAGTATTTTCATGTACAGGATTTAAGAATTGGAATAAAAAGAGTGGTCTTGACAAGCATATTGGTCTGCCGAATAGCCCACATAGTCGATCAAAAAAGAAATGTCAAGATTTACTACGACAACAACAGTTTATTCAATCTGCATTTGAGAGGCAATCTAATCAAATTAAGCATGGATATTATATCCGCTTAAGTGTTTCGGTTGATGTAGTAAGACTTCTTATAACTCAAGGACTCGCATTTCGAGGTCATGATGAATATAAATCATCACTTAGTAGGGGTAATTTTCTTCAGATTCTCTCATGGTATGCAAAAAGGTGTGATAAAATTCGTGATTATGTACTTGAACATGCCCCTCAAAATGATCAAATGACTTCTCCAATAATTCAAAAATATATTGTGACTGCATGCAAGATAGAAACAGTTAAAGCTATTCTCGAGGAACTAAATGGTGACTACTTTGCCTTACTAGTTGATGAATCTTTTGATAGTTCACGCAAGGAGAAAATGGCTATTATATTACGATATGTTGATCGAATGGAATTTGTGATGGAGCGACTTATTGATATTATTCATATTCAAGATACTAGTGCATTATCCCTGAAAGAGGCAATTGTTAATTTACTTGCTCAACATTCTTTGAGTCCATTAAGTGTGCGTGGACAATGTTACGATGGGGCAAGCAATATGCAAGGTGAGGTCGTTGGACTTAAAATGTTGATTAGGCAAGAAACTAGATCGGCTCATTCTATACATTGGTTTGCTCATCAACTTCAACTAACTCTTGTTGGGGTCTCTAAAAAGTGTGTTGAAGTGGGAAAACTTGTAGTATTGGTCTCAAATATTTTTAATGTATTGGGATCTTCTTTTAAGCGTATGGATGATTTACGAGATTCTCAAAAAGTAGAAATTCCAGATGCATTAGATATGGGTGAACTTACAACCGGTAGGGGCTTGAATCAACAACTTGGTCTTATAAGAGCTTGTGATACTCATTGGGGATCTCATTATACATCCATTAATAATTTTATTCTTATGTTTGGCTCTGTTCTTGAAGTTCTTGAATCACTTGCTCTTGATGCACGAAGTATGGATGAAAGAGTCAAGGCAACGGGACATCTTGAATCTTGTCGAACATTTGAGGTTGCGTCATGTTGCGTTTGATGAGAGATGTATTAGCAATCACAAATGAGCTCAATAAATACTTACAAAGAAAGAAGCAAGATGTTGCAAACTCCATGCTACTTGTTGAAGTAGCAAAGATAAGGTTGCAAGTTTTAAGGGATGATGAATGGAATTCTCTTATTGCTAAGGTATCTATATTTTGTACAAAACATGCAATTTTGATACCTAACTTTGAGGAGCCATATGTTAGCTCTTTAAGATCACGGCGAAGACTTGCTCACTATACACTCTTACATCATTACCGTGTTGAAGTGTTTTACAATATTATTGATTGGCAACTTCAAGAACTTAATGATCGTTTTAATGAGGTAGCTACTGATTTGCTCCATGGAATTGCTTGTTTGAATCCAATTAACTCATTTTCAAGTTTTGACATCAAAAAAATAATGAGAATGGTTGAATTATATCCAGATGACTTTGGTGAATTTAATATGGATACTCTTGAGAATCAACTTGCAAGTTACATTGTTGATGTTCGTGATGTTCATGAAAGGTTCTCTGATCTAAATGGACTTTGTGATCTTTCCAAAAGATTAGTCCAAACAAAAAAACATTCAAATTATCCTCTGGTGTTCCGCTTAGTGAAACTTGCACTACTTCTACCAGTTGCCACTGCATCCGTTGAAATAGCTTTCTCGGCAATGAAGTTTATCAAGAATGACTTGCGAAGTCAAATGAGTGATGATTTTTTTAGTGGTTGTTTGGTGCCTTTTGTAGAAAAAGATGTATTTGATAGTGTTCCTAATGATGCTATTATTAAGACATTTCAATATATGAAACCTCGTAGAGTACAATTGTAATGATATAGGTAGTTGCATTTTCAATTGTAAAATTATATTTTGATTGACTTCACTATGTTTTGTTATACATTCTATGATGTGATGACTTTTGTTGGTCTATTTGAATCAAAATTGATATTTTATTATTATTTTTTGTCATTTCCAATTTCATTCTTTAGACTTTCAAGACTCTCTTCATGCATTCTACATTTATGTTTGATCTATTTAAGTTTTTAGATGTATGTGCTCTAGATTAAGTATTTTTTATCCAACCCGTTTATATCCGATTCGACCCATTTATTTGTGGATATTATTTACGTGATTAATTTTTTTGAACCCCCTTGATAAAAATCCTCCCTCCGCCACTGGCTAGTAGATATTGGACTTGGAGCATAAGATGGGGATTTCAGTTTGTAAGTTGAGTTGCATCTGCCATAGTCACGTGTTCTATCAATTTGGTAGTTTGGTGTAGTTTTGGTTTTCCCAGATGAATCTGGTGCTTTTAGTCAAGTTCAGTTAAGTTGGCCGAAGGTTGGAGCCCAATAAAGAATTGGGGGAGTTTTTGGAGTTAACTTGAGGATTTCCCTCTTAAGTGCAGCGTTGGAATTTTTTCGATCTGAGAGGGTATCTGAGGACCTAGCCAATCATGCAGGTCTGATATCCTCGTCTTTTCATGACTTTATACTATCATTGTCCTTCTATTTCGTGGCCAAAATTCCATTTTAGTGGTGGATGTTGTAATGACCCCCTATTCATTTTATTCATTTGCCTATCTTTAAGCATTTAGAGCTTCCAGTAACTACCCTAAGTCATTTATGACTTGTTGGGACTCATAGTTTGGTCGTTGGATCATTTGTTTCACTTCTATGCAAGTTTCCTTATTTTGGAGCCTTTGAAATTTGAACGGTTGACTTCGATCAAAGGTTCAGGATGACAACCTCAAAATATAATTCTGAGGGTTTCATCAACTCCGGAAGGACCATTTTGGGCTAGTGGCATGGTTGGTCTGGGCCCCGAGATTTCTAGTACGTATTTTTTCTGTTAGGCATTTTAACTTTAAAATTTTAGCCAAAGTTTGACTTCGGTCAACATCTTGGTAAACGTGCTCAAATGAGAATTTCATCAATGCGGTTAGCTCTGGAATATCAAGTTTGGTCTAGAACAACTATTTATGCGGATCTCGAGGCATCCTGTCTCATTTCGAGCCATCTTATAGATTTTAGCTCAAAATAGAGCTTGGGTGTGGGCCAACATTTGAACTAGACGACCTCTGATGGAAGTTCTGATTGTTCTGTTGAGTTTGAAATATCAAATTTAGTGGGGTAGTATATCTCATTTTCATGTACGGAGTTTTGAATGAATCTCGAGCACCCCGTCGAAGTATTTTTCAACTCTTTAACTTCAGTTGATGCAACCCTTGCCGGTGCATCTGGATTTGGTCTACAAATTCACAGACCAAGTCTTGCATCACAGACCAGGACCCGCGTTTGTGGAGTAGGAGTTGGTTGCTCTCCGCATTCGCGCAGAATGGTGAGGTTTTCCCAGAGTTCATAGACCAGGCCCCACGTTTGCGGAGAACAATTTCCTGGTCTTTTTAGTAAAGACCAAGGTCGTTTTCAACACCTCTTCCAAATATTCGAAGGGTGATTTCTTGAGCTAGGAAGCTCGAAATTGGGTGATTTAAGTTGCAAGGAGTCCAAATAATCCATGTCTATGTGTGATAGTGTTCGGGACAGTGCAGAAAGTATCGTTATAAAGTAATTCTTGCCCCAAATGGGCTTTCATGTCTCTTTAATGGTGAATGAAATTGCATGTTTTTGTGTAGGTTTTTTCGGGATCGAATTGTGTGGTAAGTCAATTGGAACCATTTGACCAAATCAATTTCAGGATTCCCAACGCGGGTCCCATATTCTCATTTTGACTCAATTTTGGGTATGTCTCCAATTATTGTGAATTAGGTATCTAAATATTTGTATTGACGTGGTGATCAATAATTTGTTAGTGTGGCGGTGTATGAAGGTGTTTCAGAAGTGGATAGCTATTGTGTTGTGGATTTAGAGCGCACATGATCATATTCGAGGTAGGCTACAATCTACTTTCTTGATTAGGCTTTATTAGATAATATATAGTATGATTTGCATGTGATTACATTGGTATTGTTGAGTATGGGACTTGATTCTTTTCATTCTATGTGGGTTGTAGTTAAGGCGATTCGATTGGGATGAAAGGAGTACTCCTATTCTAGTTTAGTTTTACCTTGTTTAGTGGATTGTTTGTTGAGTATCGTGTTGTTTAGTACTCATTCCTTACTTCTACACTTGTGTAGGTTCTGAGCCCAAACATGTGTGATCATTCTTCTTCATCTTTCTCCGAGGCTTCCAGAGGATTTTGAGAGGTAGTTAGTACTTGTCATCCCGGTGGGCCCTCTTGTTCCTTATTTTATATTTTATTCTATTCGAAAATCAAAGACATTGAGACTTGTATTTATCTTTCAATTATGTTTGCATACACTAGAGGCTTGTACACACGACAACCATATTTTATGGGTTCTTTATGAAACTGGCTAAGTTTTACGCACTTATGCTATTGTTGATTTATTTTCCATATTTTTTTCATATTGTTGGGTTTTTACGCTGACTTGGCTTGGTGGGATTAGACAAGTGTCATCACGTCCATTTTTGGGCCGTGACATGCATGTCATTTCTAATATACCAAACCAAATAATGCATAAATCTTTGCATAATTAATGCAAGGGAAACAATATAAATTCCCCCTGAAGTTGTAGCAAAAAAGCAGTTACATGCTTCAACTATTAGGGCGAACTATTACACACCTATACTACTCAAAAGTGTATTTATTTACCCTTTTTGTCACCCACTCCCAGATATTATGTATAGAGTGAGAGTCACTCGCCTCCTAGTGAAGCTATGTATTAAATGACCCCCACCCTATTCATTTCACCGAAACTCATTTTATATTACCCTAATTTTGTCACGCCCCGAGCCTACACCCAGGGTGGGACTGGCACTCGAGAACCATTGTTGGCCCCAAGCGAACCCTTGTCCTGGCTTAACTCTTAGCGGAAGACTTACTCATGATAAATACTTTAAAAAGTAAACTGAAATCTCAAATAGATAACTTAGAATGTATAAATAAACATTCACTATCCAAAATGACACTCAAGTCTCAAACGTCAAAATAGGAATGGAAAGACTCAAGAAATATCATCAACTAACTGTCTACGAAGCCTCTAACAACTGAGATGGACGTCGGGACAAGACCCACGACATCCTAATGAACTAAAATGATAAAGTAATAAAAAGGGGTCCTCCGGAAAAAAGAAGGCTCACTAACAACTTTGAATGCTCAACTGGATCAATGAAGCGCTGGATGCTGATCTTGGTTACCTGTATCTGCATCATAATAAGATGCAGGCCAACTGGCATCACTACATTGAACGTACGAGCATGCGAGGGGAATGCTAAAACAAGACATAATCTTGAAAGGAACTGAAAGAACATACCTGGCTCAACTCAACTCATTTCAATATAAAGAAATAATGTAAATGCAATATAAAGAAAACAACTCTGTGTATTTAGAAATACAATAATAACTCTGTATGTATGCAAAGATACAAATGAAATCTGGATGTATATAAAAATACAATTTACTCTGTGTATATAAGAATACAAAATACTTCAGTGGGAGTTTCTCTAACCGACAACCATCACTTAAGAGCTATGTGATGATACAACATTTTGCCTCACGCTGCCAGGTTCGTCTTATACCTTGCCAAGGGAATAGAACCTAACTACTAAGTGGATCCACTAGTCTATGCTAAAAAGCACTAAGGAATCATCTAAAAAGTATAACCCTTTTCAACCCATGATGGCTACATGGTTTATGAGGGCTGGGAGTTGTCTGAATTCTCCCCCATATCAGTGCTCAATACTACTCCCAAAATTTACTAGCTCATATGTTTAAAAATATAAATCTGTGGTTTGAGATAATTACTCAAAACTAGCCCTAAGGCTCTCTTGGAAATCAGTGTTTCCTCTCTTGCTTAATTGTGAAAGGATTTACTCTTTACTGAAAAACTAGCTCAAAGGCTCTTTTGGAAATCTCAGTTTCCTTTCTTGTTTAAATGTGAAAACATTTTACTCGTTGGGAATACATATTCCCGATATACTCTTTTGAAGAAATGAACTTCAATCTTTACTCTTTACTCAACTCAAAACTCAGGTCTTAAATCAAAGTTAAAACATTTGTAAAAGACTTTTGGAAGACTCTATGAACTTCTCCTGACTTGGCTCTTAACTTTTATTGAATTTAAATTTATGGATTCAAGGATTGTGATTTATGATAGGAAAGATCTCATGATGTTTAGGAGTGTTTTTTGATAGTGAAAAGACCATAGTACCCTTCAAAAATTCGGTTTTGACTTTCCTTATCTAGACAGCCCAACTTCAAATGGGCATATCTCCCTCATACAAACTTGAAATCGCACAAACTCAGCGGCGTTGGAAAGATAATTCCAAGATATTTCCTAAGGTATCTTGTAGCACACCTAAATCATCCTGATATAGGAGTTATGGTCATTTGAAGTTGACCCAAAACTCATACTTAGCTTAACTTTGTCAAACTTTCCAAATTTGATTATTTCCAAAAATGGTTCTTTCTAAATTTAGCTCTTTAAAATAGCAGGGTGTTACAAATCATTTTATTTTACCCACCCATTTAATTTCTCTAAGAACACCAAAACCTAATCGACAATTTCGATTGTAAATCAAAGAAATTGCTAAAGATTTCTTCGATCTTATAGTGTTTTGGAGTCATTCTTCCAGTTTTAATAATTTAATCGAGGTTTCACTGTCATATTGGGAGAAAGTTGGTGGTTACAATCATGGATTTTATCATTTGGTGGAAGAAAATTGGTGGTTACTGATGAGTCTGAGATTTTGACTCATTTGAGGCCTTTTTAGTTTAACAATTGATGTCCTCAATGTCTTTTTATGTCCAATATATAATGATTTCTTGTGTTTTACAGTTATGAAGGCTCAAGGACAAGGCATGGATGAAATCATGCAACAAAGGCTAAAACATGGAAAAGAGCAAAATCATGACATTGATGCTCGCTAAAGGCAGACGGTGACTCGCCGAATATGTCAGACGTCGTCAAAAATGACAAGAGTCCTTGACTCAAATTTTCAAAACAGGTCGGTGAGGAAAAGAGTTAAACGACGACTCATCGAACTCAATCGGTGAACTAACAAGTACTCACCGAAAGTGAGTACATTTAAGTCGAGTTAAAGGTCAAAAAAGTGAGATTAGGTGATGATCGATGACTCGCCGGATGTGAACGACAAACTCCTTCGAGCTCACTAACTGTGGTTTAAACACTTGAAGCCAAGAAAGATGAGAAGAAGAACAAGTTGGCAATTCATCGAATGAGTCAGCGAGCACGACTAACATCGTTGATCGAGAAATTTGATGAAATTTTGGGTAATTTTTGAGAAAATATAAATAGAAGAAAGGAAAGAGAAAATATATCTTCTAGCTCATACAATTGAATCTAAAACTTTTCTGAGGTAAGTACAATAGAAACTTTTATTTTGTAGTGAGAAAAGCAAGCTTGTATCCCATAATATTTGAGATTTCGGAAGTATGTCTCTTAAATTGAAGTTGCAAATCATCAATCTGATGGTAGAAAATATTTTTGGTATATTTTCTTGTACGTTTAATATGATTGGCTAAAACCCCTATTCTACAAGTGTGCATATGGAGTTGGGTTTTGATTAAATTAATGGGATAATGTGTATTACTCTTTTTTACTTTGATTTTCATGGATTTAATTTGGTTTTCATGTGTTTAATTTATGAATTAAGGTTGCAAACTTAAATTTTATTTTAGATCTTTGTATATTGCTTGAGAGAAATATATATATATATATAAAGATATAAAGTTGGTAACTGAATTGATGTTTGTATATTAGTTTGAAATTCTTAATTTGCTTGAAAAAGGAATTTGGGGTTTCATTTCTATTTGCTAATCTTGATCGAGAGAGAAGATTTATGTTAAGGTATTGGGTTGTTTAGTTGATTAAACATGATAGTGTCCGAGAGGAATAATTGTGATGAGCATCTTATGATTGAGAAATATAGTATGTGTTTGAGATTGACCCAACCTATCCACGTGTAATTATGATTTTTGAGCAATCGCATTGACCCACCTTTAAAAATTGATACCCACTTCTGCACATTCCTAGATTCGCACTCCGCTAGATTGTTAATCGCTTTTTTTAGGTTAATTGATTGAAAATGGTTACCGAACAATCTTAATTTGATAATTTGAATTCTTTCCACCCTTGTTGTCATCTACTTTCAGCGAATTGAAATACAAATTAAATTTGTAATTGAATTATTTCATATACCACTCCATGTGGTATTCGACCCCGACCTCATATGTTGGGTAATTAGATTGCTACGACTGCTTACTTGTGTAACACCCCGACTTTTCGGAACACTAATTTAACTTGTACCTTCTTGGAAAAATAAAGAGGGTGAGTAATGAATTAAGAATGATGTCGTATGTCATATTTTAAGTGTTCAAGGGTTGTATCTCAAGTTTTTAAGTTAGGTAAGTTGCAAAATAAAAGTTGGCGAAAGTTATCGTAAGTTCCTT